>JAYMSZ010000067.1:0-34268 GCA_036897665.1 Pelargonium citronellum
ACCCGCCTCGGGCGCCTCCTGCTCACCTCGTCCCCCCCTGCCCCAGCCGCGACTCCGGTTCAGGACTCTACTCTCAGCAGAGCCCAGAAGGCTAAGAGGCTCAAGACCGTCTACGAGAAGCTCTCCTGCGAAGGCTTCTCCAATGATCAAATTGAACTCGCTCTCTCTGCCCTCAAGGTAGTGCTAGTTATTATTGTTTGTCGCCCGAGAAAATTTAGGGAAAAAGTAGAAAAGAGTTCAATAGTATGCTGTGTTTTAGTTATGTGCAGTGACTTGTTATTAGGATCACTTGAATGTTGCTGGTCATTTCACGTTTGGTAGCTGAGAAATTGAGAAGGAATTGAAGAAAATGGATGATATTTGTATGCATTAGGTTGATTTTGTTAGAATATAACCCCAATTGACAATGACAGCGTAAGGAAATCATGATAAGTTATTAAAATTGTGATCATGATTATATTACAACTATTGTTGGTTTTGGTTGATTATTATTGTTTGGCTCCTAAGAAAATTTAGGGAAAAAATCCAATACTATGTTATGTTTTAGTTATGTGCAGTGACTTGTTATTAGGATCACTTGAATGTAGCTGATTGTTTCTCGTTTGGTAGCTGAGAAATTGAGAAGGAATTGAAGAAGATGAATAATATTTGTATGCTTTAGGTTGATTTTGTTAGAAAATAACCCCAATTGACAATGACAGAGTAAGGAAATGATGATAAGCTATTAAAATTGCGATCAGAATTATCTTTCAACTATTGTTGGTTTTGGCTGATTATTATTGTTTGAAATTGAACATGTTTCTTAAATTAGTAGATATGGTTCTATTTTGCGACTTTGTTCTCTCACAGTGTGTATAATCTTGATAAAATAGGCTTTGCTTGGATGCTTCTCATGGTTGTCTATGTAGATGAAACTTATATTTACTCTCATTCTTTTGGATCTGATGTGTATTTCTGTACTTAGTTGTTTCATCTGCATCATTGGGTGCTCAATGGTTGTTATTTCAGATATTTTTGTACACATATTAGCAATTGAGTTCTTTATTTGGTTTTATTGGGGTTAGACCTTGAAAATTAAAATGCTTTTAGTATTACTGTTTTTTTTTAATAAAAAATACAAATGTAAGTTGTGTAGTTTGTTTTCCTGAGTAGGACGGTGCTACATTTGAGGCTGCTCTTGACTGGTTATGCTTGAATGTCCCTGGGAACGAGCTTCCGCTGAAGTTTTCCAGTGGGACTGCTTTGCATACAAATGAAGGTACTTTTTTCTTCATTTCTACATGAATCTAAATTTGCAGGCCTTTTAGATAGTGCGCCTTTATCTTTAAATGGAACATATCAGGTGGTTCTGTCTGTGTCATATCGACTGCACGGGAGGATTGGACACCGTATGTGGACCCGTCTATTGACAGTAAGGTTGATAAACCTGAAATAGCAGTTAGAGTCAAGGGGCGGTGGGAAGATGATGATCTCGATTCTCGTCAACCATCTCAGGCAGACTGGATTCGACAATATATGGAACAACAAGAAGAGGTACATAAACGTCATACTTCAATCTTCACTAAATACCTTTTTTGGCAATCTTGAAGGTATATAAATGCAATTTCTAATTTTTTATGAACTCTTTTGTACTTGATTTATTTTTTTGCTGAATACAAATGGGAATCAGCTTATATATTTCGTCTGAATGGGTAAGAACTCAATAAATTGTTGAATTACTCCGTCCCCTTCAACTGTCCATTGTACCGAAAATTGGATGCCCTACTCTAGTATTCACTTTCTATTTTGGTTTTAAATTATAGTTAGTTTGGCGATAATATCATCTGAACTAGTTACTTTAACGAGTTTGTTATCACAAGGTATGAGTGGGAAGTCAAACACTCACAAAATTATCCTTAATGTGATTATCCATGATTTAGCTGGATACAATACCTTTCTAAACAGTTTATGGATTTCCATGCTGTGGAATTGGAAAGTTCCTTGTTTATCCGTTGCACATTGCATTTTTCATGTTTGTCTTCTAGTTATCTGGCTGACCTTGCAGTTTGCTACAGTTGTTACATATAAAATTCATTGTCGAATTTTATACCTCGACAAAAGTGTTTCTCCATATGTATTTTTAAAGAAAACTGTGAGAGAATTTGATTGGTACAGAGAAGGGGTTGACAATAATTTTATGTTATTTTCAGGATGAACCCGACTCTTGGGAAGATGATTTAACTGGACAAGGTTCGAAGGAAAAGGTATTCTCAATTATGTTAAAATTGTCAAAATCACTTGTGATCTTGTTCTATTCATTGTGATGTTAACAAGGATTACCTTTTCTCCCCTCTTTCTGTTTGGATAGGTCAAGGTTCCTAGGTCTTATGATGTTATTGCAAAGGAGTACCATGCTGCAAGGCTAGAAGCAGTGAAAGCCAAAGATAAACGAGACAAACAGAGCCAGGAACGGGCGGGCCTTATCATCCGCCAACTCAAGCAAGAACTGTCTGCTCTAGGTTGAAATTCAATTTCATTTCCCATTCAGTCTAAAATTTTGGTGTTGAATACAATTTTGACATCTTCTGCTTGCATTTATCAAGCAGGATTCTCAGATGAAATTTTGGCATCTGATTTTGCAAATGAACATGCCTCTAGTCGATCATCTGAGAATACATTTGCCAGTCACAATGAGGCAACAACACTGCCCAATTCAGAAGGTGATTCAACTTATGTTAAGCTTGAGGATGAGTCAGTGGCACATGGAAATATAACAGCGCACAACACCTCCAAAGAGTTTCCAGCCGCACCCACTCTAACCAGTCAGGATAAGACTGTCTCAGAGGAGGAGTCAGGTGATGTAGAGCTCGGCAATTTCTTCGTAGATGATGATCCATCTAATGAAGTGTTACCTCCTGAAATTTTGAAAATGCAGAAGCAAGACAAGATGAAAGAACTTTGCAGTGATAAGAATTTAGAGAAACTGGAAGGCATCTGGAAGAAGGTAATATCTTCAATGCAATTAGCTTGTTAACTTTGACGAATGATTCTGGAAAATTGAACAAGTCAAGTCAATATCTGATTCCTAATTAAATTTATCACTTTTCTACATTGTATTTGTTGTGTGGTTAAATAGGTGTGTGTTTGTCTTGTGTATCACTTGCACAAATAAACTTGGTTTTCATATCTGGATAGTGGATTGTACTACTTAATTATTTTTTGACTGGGTCCAGATATTCTTGTTTTAAATTGTTCTACTTATTTTCCTCTTATGGTATTTGTTTACAATTTAAATTTTGTAAGTTCTATCTGTTTGATCTGTCATTTTGTGATGTAGTTTATGTTATATATTTACAGGGAGACCCACAAAAGATACCCAAGGCTGTTCTTCATCAGTTATGTCAAAGATCAGGGTGGGAAGCTCCAAAGTTTAATAAAGTGCAGGGTAAAGGAGCTAACACTTCTTATGCTGTCAGTGTCTTGCGTAAGGCTAGTGGGAGGGGCAAGAGCAGAAAAGCTGGTGGTTTGATCACTCTTCAGCTGCCTGGTCAGGATGAAGCTTCTGAATCTGCTGAGGTACTCAGTTTTCCCTTTGCATTCATGCCTCAGATTATGAAGTTACTCTCATCACAATGCTATAGTCAAGGCCTATAGAGAGAATTGGCTTAGACAATGCTGTATAATTGCGCAAATTCATTTATTTCTGTATTTTATTTTTTATTCTCTAAAAATCTGTTTTCAGGTGGGCATAATGCAACTTGTTAGTGCTTAATTATTTTAATATTCTTTTGTTCTGTGTTCAATCTTTTTGGTTTTCTCTCTCCCTCTCTCGCCCTTATGTTATCATCATTGGTAGTATAATACTAAAATGTCTTTCATGGGAGGAGTCACCCTCTCTAATTAATAGAGCTTATCTAACAACTCTGCAGAACTATGAACTATTGCTATTTTGGTTTCAGGATGCACAGAATAGAGTGGCTGCTTATGCTCTCTTACAACTGTTTCCAGATCTCCCTATTCATGCAGCAATTACGGAACCGTATTCTTCATTGGTCCTGCGGTGGATAGAAGGTGGTCCTGTTTACTATACAATATTTAACTATGAACATTTAAGTATCTGTTTGAGAAGTTTGACTTAATTTTCAATAAAAGGGAGATACGATAGTATTTTATTGGATTGATTATTTTCGTTGGGTCAGCTAAGAGCGATATTGTTGTTGAAGTTTATAATTGCTATAAGTTTTGAAATCCTACAGGGGAATCACCAACCAACCAAGGAGAGGCCGAGGAAGATCGAAGGGCTGGTTTTGTGGATTCATTGTTGAATGCTGATGGTCCTAGTTTAACTGCTTCTGTTAACAGTTTGAGTAATTCTCTTCCAGAAATGCCACAGCAGACTGATCTTGAAGAAAATAAAAGTTCTTCTGTTTGCGCTGATTCTGCTGCTGATAGTATGATCTTTACTTCCATTGAAGTGCATTGTATGGCACATTTCATAGCCAGCCTTTCTATCAGGCTACTTATTTGATAACACTCTTCATGGACAATCTCTTCCTGTGTTGATCATTTTGTATTTAGTTTGTTTCTTCCCTTTTTCTGAGTACTGCATTTCTCAATCCTTTCATTGCTGGCCCGTCTTAATATAGTCTCATTTTTATTTCTGGGAAAAGGGTATAGTAAATGTAACTACTGGAGAAAAGAAAGCACTTTTGAACACTGGGTTAGGGTGTACAAGGATTGAGCTAAAAATAGTCTGGGAACTGTTTTTATTCATTTACAGCAAAACCTGACAGTCTTGACTAAGTAATCTCTAAAGTAGTAATTTACATTTTGGATAGCATATATTGTTGACTTCTAATAACAAAGAAATACCTCTATGCAAATTAAAATTGTTGCCATTTTTGTCAACGCCTGATTACAGGAGCAAACTATTCTAAAGAATTGGAGAGTTCTTATCTCAAACAGGAACAACAGAAGAAAAAGAATATGCAGAAATACAAGGTTAGTGTTTCTTTAAGTTTTCCGTCAAGAAAAAGAGCTCTTTGGAGGATAGTGTTATGACTCCTATTTCTTGAAAGAGATGTTTCCTTCAAAATGTCAGATTCTGCATCTCTTTCTAAACTTGGATGGATCATGGATGATTGTGGTTATTAGTATTCTTGTTGTGCCTTCCTCTCACAAATATTTGGAATATTAGTATACCAGTTTTTTTATATGCAGCATAAATTTTGGTAGTGGACCTATTTGAGTTATGGTGCTTCTCTACTGAAATATTGTTCTTGTTCACTATAAATAAGAATATTTCATACCTCATGCATCTCATTCTGAGTTATACCGTATAGTTGTGATTGGTTTCATTATATGGTCCATTGTGCAAACTAGTGTATATTGATTTCAAAAATATCACTTGGAATTTATATTTTTAGAATTGCTTTGTAGTTATGAATGTCTAGTCATGATAGGTGGTATTTATATTTGCTGGCATTCTTCTGCCAGTCCTGTGTACAAACATATCAAGAAGGAACTTTTCATCTTCCATATAGACAGATCTCTCATATTTGTTGGCTTACACTCATATAATTTCACAGGTTTTGATTTAGACATGCTATATATATTTATGCTATGCTCACTGGTGGCTAGTTTCATTTTCTTTATGATTAGACTGATTGTGTTGGTGGGTGGGTGGAGTGGTCTTAATGGTGGGATGCAGTGCTACTCACCCCCGGGGTTGGCCCACGAGTAGTCTCATGTTCTTTGACGTATTTTTCTTTCTAGGACATGTTGAAAACTAGAGCTGCACTTCCTATTGCTGGGTTGAAGGGTGATATTTCACGACTTCTGAAGGAAAATGATGTTCTTGTTGTTTGCGGAGAAACAGGTTCTGGAAAGACAACTCAGGTGCAAACTCATCTTTAATTTGCTTTCATGACTTTTTTTGTTTTGTTTTCCTTTTAGCTGTAGGAGTCCCTTATCAGGCCTTATTTCTTGTGCTCTCATTTTGCTTTCTCCTCCCTTCTGCATAGCATCAAAACCTGTTTATTTGGATCTTTTGCAGGTTCCACAATTTATATTGGATGAAATGATTGAATCTGGACGCGGTGGATATTGTAACATCATATGCACACAACCAAGAAGAATAGCGGTGGGTGAAAACTTTTGTTCTTATTTACAAGTGACCCTATATTATTCAGCTTCAGTTCACATGTCCGTTACTTTCTCTTTTTGAAATGAATTGATGACAAACTTCACTGCCAGCATAGCATATTATTTTATGACAAAATGGTTCATTTTAGAACCCTTTGATGGGATTTTGGAGATATTTCGTTTTGCACTTTTGTGCCGGTTCATTCTAGAATATCAAAAGCAAATAGGAGGAAAAAAGAAAAGAAAAGAAATGTGGCTCATGACCATAGTAGTTTTTGAATAAATAATATTTTGCACATACACAAGGGATGATAATAAGTAAAATACCTTTACACATAATGATTATTTTTTTATTTTAGGATACAAAAGTAGTTGATTGCTGGCTTTTGTTATTTAATGGAAATAAAAATGCCGACTTTTTAATCACGTTTTCCACATTTGATATAATTAGCACACATAAAGGTTTATGGTGAACAAATTAAAATTAAATAAGACTCGTATGATTTCCTCCTCCGCTGTTATTTCTTTTGGAGTTTACTGTAAATGAAAACCAAACTGTAATAGCATAAACTGGAGGTAGCGTTTCCTGCAAGTATGAGAAAACTCAGAAAGTCAGTCTTGAAGAGAAGGTTGTGTCCCACGCGATAATAATCCTAGTTTACAGAGGTCCTAACTCCTAATTTCACAATTCTTAACAAATTAACTTAAATACGAAATAAAAAAAGTTCGGCTCCCAATTTTGTTTGGGAAACGACTTGGTTTCTTGTGTTATGTGAAAATCACGGGAACATGATCACCATTCTCAGTTCTCAGTGACATGCTTCCACTCATCCTGCTTTCTTTTTGCTAATGATTCTGATTTCCATAAAGATGCTCATTTGTACGGTAAATTTGTTTATTCATATTAAAGTTAAACCCTCTGATTGTATACATGTCAAGTCCACAATAAAAAGACAAGGCCTGAACGAGAGGGTGTGTGTTGAATATAAAATTCCCACATTGTTAAAATATGAAAGATTAAGCTAGATATATAGGTGAAAATCAAACCTAACTAATAAAGTTGACTTTGTAGTAAGAGAAGTTCAATCCCTTATACGTAGCTGAATATAAAATTGATTAAAATTCAATATGTTATCAAAGCACAGTTTGATATGGTCCTATACTCATTTGAGTAACCTCCTCTTACGAAAATAGTAAGTTAAATATAAAAGTGTAAACCAAACTCACTTAATCTCTTATATGTAGTTCAATAGTAAAATGTTATTAAAAATAAGCCATTCAAATTGATGCTTATTTTTGCCTCAATGATCTTCAGAAACATTTTGTGTATAATGTCCAATGGTTGATATGGATTGAACTCTGTCTTATTTAGACCTGGGTGTCTTCAAGAAAGAACAAGTGTTGAGTGAATTCCTATTGCAACTGTACAAGCATTTCTCAGTGACTATCTTTCGAGGAGACCCAAATATCTGCAAAAGAGAACATGCATTAAGTGAATTATACTAGTACATTGCACTGTAATTCACTTCCGACGTAAGAGTTAATGCACTGCAAATAAGAGAATGAAATTATGCAGAGAGTTTAGAATGAATAAAACCTTTCATCCTTGTGATGGTTGGAGTAATGTGGCTCCTCATTGTGATTGGTTGGAGGATTTAAGTGAGAAACATGTGTAGATACGTTGAATATGCAGATGTAATGATAAGCATGAACGATTGTGGACTCGATCTTGATCTTGTAAGGAACATGGGCCTTGAAAGTTGAAACATTAGTCCATTTTTCATGTAGGATCACATAATATTGAAGAGTTTTTTTTTTTTCTTCTTAAATTATGTTTCTTCATTTTGTTTTTCCTAGTCTTGTGTTTGCTTTTTTCATGTTTGTTGTTTAATCCATAAAAATTCCCACTCTTTTTGACAGCCTATGCAATTTGGTAGTACTAACACATTAAGGATTAGGAGATACATTCTTTTGAATTCATTATGAAGTTGTATCCGTATAAACAATCCACTTTAATTTCCAGGCTATTTCTGTTGCTGAAAGGGTTGCTGATGAGCGCTGTGATACTGCACCAGGTCTAGATGGTTCTTTGGTTGGATATCAAGTTCGTCTTGACAGTGCAAGGTGTTCATGTGCTTCCTCTTGTTAAGAATCATCAATGTTTCTTCTTTTCTTTTTTCCGATGATATACAAAGTTGCACCAATCAATGTCTAATCTTCCTTTTTTTGTTCGTTGCATGGATAGTTTAATAGAAGTTTTATGCTTCCACCCTATGAGAGGAAAATTGTTAAAATTTTCATGCATTGAACGACTGATATGCACAGTGGACTAAAAGAAACACTTGTAAATTGATGCGAATAAAAAAATTAGAGCTGACAGAGACGTGCAGCTGCTAATTAGATTTGAGTTTACACTTGCTGAATAATGCGAGCAGTCATGTGCTAACTGTTGCTAATTACCAAGGAACATGGCTTCTGGAGAATGACTGTTGTTGGTTGAATTGCTTCTTAGGATAATGCTTCCAAGGATCTCAATGATGTTAATGAACTTTAGGAACTATCGTTTTGTTGGTATATATATATATATATATATATATGAGAGGGGTGTTGGTTATGTATACTTTCAATGTATGATTGTTGGTTCTTTCACAATGTTTTGGTTATTCTTGGCCATAGCCTACTTTTGAACGTGTATTCATGGGGAATGCAATCCATGATGATAAATGTGCCGTACTGGATTGTTGTGGGTATCAATTATCATTGACTTTCTTCATGAAAACTATAGCATTCCTTATGTTTGTATTTTTCACACTCAATTTCTTGTCAGGAATGAGAGAACAAAGCTTCTCTTTTGTACAACAGGCATTCTTCTGAGGAAGATTGCGGTAAGTCTTCCTTGCATTGATTTCCTATCTTGAATTATTCACCTGATAACATAATACATGCTCTTAGTTCTCAAATAGTTTCCTTTTAGATTTAGCATGTGTCATGCTAATTTATATAGATATTAGATAATCATGTTTCACAATATAGTACATAATATCTGTTTCAACTAACCTTAACTCCTTATGAATGTCCAATGCGCAGGGTGATAAGAAGTTGACTGGCATTACTCATGTGATAGTTGATGAAGTACACGAAAGGTCACTGTTGGTAAGTTTTTACTACTTAAGCTAGTTAAAGAAGTTACCCTGGAGCTCATGAAAACTTGATTGACACACTCTTTATAGTCGGCAGAATCATTTCTTGGTGATGAGTTAATAAGAAGTATTTATGACATGTTGACAAGCCGACCTGGTATTTTGTGACCAAAACTGATGGTGGACCTTCCAAATAGATTTAGAACATTAAGGCCAACAATTTGATTATGAAATTCCAAGGATGTAGAAGTATTGAATATAGTGAACAAATTTTCAGTTTACATAGTCAGCATTTCTTTATATTTTATAATTAATATAATAGTAATAATAAAAAGAGCTTGTTCTCTCATTACATCTCCAGGGTAAGAAGTTCTCTCTAGAGATCAGACATTTTAAATTGATAAAACGAAATAAGAATAAACAGAAAAAGTAACCTTTTTTTTTTATTATCTCAGGGCGATTTTCTACTCATTGTTTTGAAGAATCTGATTGAGAAGCAATCTGCTCATAGCACTCCGAAATTGAAGGTTATTCTTATGTATGGTGGTGCATTTTCATGTTTATTATGGTCTATAATTAGAGTACCTTTTTATGTTGATAAATTGTTAGTTGGTATTTCATGATTAATTTATTTTGTCTATGCCCATATATATTAGGTCTGCAACTGTTGATTCAAACTTGTTTTCAAGATACTTCGGTGATTGCCCTGTAATTACTGCGGAAGGGCGAACACATCCGGTAACAGCTTATTATCTTGAAGACATTTATGAGCGCATCAATTATCTCCTTTCTTCTGATTCTCCAGCAGCTATAAGAAATGAAGTATCCTCAAAAGCGAAGGTAGTTTAATATTGGGCTCCTAGATTCTTGTCACTTTTGTGATACATCATTAAATCTTTCTCCACCCTCTTCCTTTATACAACTAAATTGTTGAAGTAAAGGTCGCAATTGTGCACTTGTCGTGCCACCAATAAATAGAGAAATGAGGCTCGGACTTGAGGGGGAGTGTTGAATATAAAGTTTGACATTGATTAGATATGAAAAAGATCAAGCTACATAAAAAGGTGAAAGTCAAACCCAACTAATTAGGTTGACCTTTTAGCTTGGTAAACCCGAAGCCCTTATATGTGGGTACAACAAAATATTAAGTTATACATGGTATCAAAGCCGAGTTTGATGTGGAGCTATGGCTATTTGAGTAACTTCACTCAATGGTCTTGGGTCCACTTACAAAAGTACATGTCTCCAGTGGCTCATGTGTAGAAAAGAAATGCCTTCACATGAGGTGAGTGTCGAAGTGGAAGCCTTCGGTTGTGCACGTGTCGAGCCCACAGTAAAAACAGAAGTGAGGCCTGCACATGAGGAGGATGTTGAATATAAGTTCCACATTAGTGAGAATTGAAAAAGATTAAGCTACATATTAAGGTGAAAGCCAAGCCTAACTTATTGACCATTTAGCTTAGTAAACCCTAGCACTTATTTGTAGCCCATATAAGGTACTAGCTGGACAGTTGGGGTGATCTGTTGAATAGTTATTGTACTTGGTTTGTGTGGGATGGTTTGGATACTGAAATTCATTTAGATGCCCGAAGAAGGCAGGATCAATTCTTTCCATTTTATTTGCTTATGCCCTTTGGAGTTATTTTTAGAAAGTGGATACATGCCAGCTATGTGTTGTCAATAATATTCTCAAACTACCTTTAATGGCTCATAGAGGCTTCCTGACGACAACTTACCATCTTACATAGACATTGACCTGCTTTTCCATATACATTGTGTGGATACATGAATTGACTCCAGGCATGCTTTTATAATATAATTTATAGGTTTTTCACTACTTCTGTCCCTTCTAACAAGAATATGTCCCGACTTTTCTTCCTATTCCTAAGTAATAGTTTGATTCTCATCCGAAGTCGCTAACTCTTGCATTATGATAGTTCAATAGTGGTCCTGTGAAGAACCATAGGGGACAGAAGAATCTTGTCATGTCTGGATGGGGTGATGATTATCTGCTATCAGAAGGGTGTATAAACCCATATTATGTTCAAAGCAATTATGAATCATACAGTGAGCAAACTCAACAGAATTTGGTAACTGCCTTTAAACTGCAATTTAATTTTTATTTTTTTATGTTTGATTGGTGAAATTTCTTTCAAAGTAACGAGGCAATTTTTCGATAAATGTTTCAACAGAAAAGGTTGAATGAAGATGTAATTGATTATGATCTCCTTGAAGACTTAGTAAGTTATGTTGATGAAACCTGTGGTGAGGGTGCCATACTTGTGTTTCTGCCGGTAAGCCCATACTGTAAACCTTTCATATTGACCATCTGTATCATGGTTGAGTGTACTAAAGTTTTATACGTCTACTGCATAACAGGGAGTGTCTGAAATTTTTATGTTACTTGATAAGTTATCCGCTTCTTACCGATTTGGCGGACCATCTTCTGATTGGCTTCTCCCTTTACATTCTTCTGTGCCATCAACTGATCAGAAAAAGGTTTTTCTACGGCCTCCTGAAAACATACGTAAAGTAAGTGCTCCCACTTATAGAGGTTGGTTTTATCATTTTTATTTTATGCACTGTTTTCACTCTATTGATTAATTATTGATGAAATTAACCCTTTTGAATTCAGTATTTTTATCGTGCAATCGTTTGTTTATTATACTTGTACAGACTGTATTCCATTGCAGCCCTTTAATATATTATTCCCCAGGTTATTATTGCCACAAACATTGCAGAGACCAGTATCACAATAGACGATGTGGTATATGTTATTGACTGTGGAAAGCATAAGGAGAATCGTTATAATCCTCAGAAGGTTTGTGCATTTGGGATATTCTTCTGTTATTGTTGATGATTTAATAATGTATCTCAACTGCATAAGATTGCATTCTTATGAGAACATTGATTTTTGGGCATTCAGGCCCATTCTGATTTGCTCAGTCTAATAGTGCGTTTGGGTATAGGTTCAATTCTGAACCAAACCAGATATGCTGAATGAATTCTGATAGATCGGATTAGATTGGGCCTGTATTTTATTTGGTGAATTTGCAAATTGTGTCTCCCAGCAAGTTGATTAAATGTGTATGACATGTCTAACAAAACTCATCTTGTAGAATTTAGTTATGGACTAAGATTTGAGAAACTGATTCTAATAGCTTTTGAGTGCTCTGACTGCTTTTGGGCATTCATGGGATGATGTTTACCCTCATTTCTGTACCACCTATAAGTCAAAGCACTATTTCTAAGTCCATAAAGTTCCAAAAATGTCATGTTGATGGAAATCTTTTTGTCTTCATCAGAAATAGAAATTCTTCCAAGTATGTACTAGGGTCATGACCCCACAATGGTGGTCTCACGTGCGAGGCCCGGTTTTTAAAATCATTGTACAAGGGTTTTGAAGTACATCAAAATTCAAATAAGTTCTGTACGCACTTCTATCTATAAAAGAAAAAAAGGGTTCTCAATACTTTCTAACACCTCAAAACCTTTGCGCCTTACCATTTCCAAAGGCAGAGATGCTTTATGTAACTTTGTTTAATTTTGAAAAACTTTGTAAGTTGGTGCTACAAAATTGAAGGAATGCAGGATAGAGGATGATAGTATATAAAACCGATTTGAGAGAAATGGTTGAGATGACAAAAGTTCTTAACAAATGTTGCTTCTACGAATGTTAGCAGACCTCTTTTCCAATACGATGTGGCATCTGTAGTTTTTTTAGATAAAGATAATATCTTGGATTTAATATGGATGAATTTTTTATTATCCTGTTATTGATGTTGGCGCCTAAGTTTTCTAATTGTTCATTACAGAAATTATCAAGCATGGTTGAAGATTGGATATCTAGAGCAAATGCAAGGCAACGTCGTGGAAGAGCTGGACGTGTAAAACCTGGAACCTGCTTTTGCTTGTATACTCGTCATAGATTTGAAAAACTCATGCGCCCTTTTCAGGTTATTCTTGCTACAATTTGTTACAATTGTTTCCAGATTATCCTAATCTTTTCTCAAACTTTCTATTTGAGGTATGCCTAACCTTGTGTTCTTTAAAATGCCAAGATTCCGGAGATGCTTCGGATGCCATTGGTAGAGTTGTGCTTACAAATCAAGTTACTTGCTTTGGGTCACATAAAGCCATTTTTATCAGATGTAAGTGAAGGTATCCTTAGATATATAATATATTATTATTATTATTATTGTTGTTGTTGTTGTCATTGTTGAATCTTTTAACGGGTTCCATCTGTGAATTTTGTGTTTTCAGGCTTTAGAACCTCCCAAGGAGGAGGCAATGAACTCGGCAATTTCATTGCTATACGAGGTAGTTTCTATGTATTTTTCATAGACTATGATATTAATGTTGTGCCACTGATGCTTACTTTTAGGGTTATCTTTTAGGCCTTCCCACACTCAAAATAAAATGTATATCACTTACTGGCTTTTTGCTCAGGTTTGGTAGCTTGTCAGTTGCCATGCTATCTTCTCTAAAAGTGTGTTTAATGGAATTGTACTTATAACTTTTTTTTTCTCTGCATGCTCAATGGAGTACTTATCATGGATATTTTTCTCTTTAGACAATTGTTTTGTTTTTGCTTGAGTTTATGATGGTATTACAGAAGTTCGTATTATTGTTTGTTTCTCTAGATAAGGAAAGAATAACTTTGGTAGCATGTTGCATGATAGTATATGGTTTATGATTTTTAATATAGTTTAATTTGTGCAATAAACTTAACCAAATTTACTCCTTGCAACTGAGTTGTTTTCTTAGGTTGGTGCTATTGAAGGCGATGAAGAGTTGACGCCTCTTGGACATCATTTGGCAAAGCTTCCTGTCGATGTGTTGATCGGAAAGGTTTTCATCTACCATATGTCTATTCCACTGAATTAATTTCCAATTAATGTAGCTCTTTCTGGAATTTATTTTTCTTTGATGCCATACTATCACATTATTATGTTTGTCATGATTTTTTCATGAATTGATTTGCTGGTTTTTCTTGGTTATCCCGAATTGGGTGCTAGACATATAAGGTCTATTTTTAGGGTACTTTAACTGGATTTGGTCCTGTCAATTGGAATGAGATGGCCCTCTGATTTTCTTTGATGGGTCTGAATCATTGGTTGTCTTTGGGGCGTATTATTTTTAACATATAATGGCCAGGTGATGACTCTGCTTAGATCAGTCTCATGCCTCCCACATATTGCATCATTTGCATGTATATTGATTTGTTTCTAGATTAGTTAAAAGTTGTATCTGAACTGCTAGGTTGATAGTTTTGATTGGGTATATGTGTTGGCATTCTTTCTTAAATTTACACAGTAATATTTTTAGCTATTTACTTATTTTTCTTGTCACGAAAGACTACCAATGGGTTGAATGTTGATATTCTTCTCCTTTGGAATTGCAGATGATGCTTTATGGTGCAATATTTGGTTGCTTATCACCCATTCTCTCAATTTCAGCATTTCTGAGCTATAAGTCACCATTTGTGTATCCAAAAGATGAGGTCTCTTGTTTAAGGCTGTTTTGAACCTACACTCTCGAGCTTAAAAATTAAAATCATGTAAGAAATCACATGATGCCCATTACTTTGTGCAATTAAATTTCAGAGGCAAAAAGTTGAAAGAGCAAAATTGGCCCTGTTCACTGATAAGCCAGATGCTTCAAGCAATTCAAATGATGGTGAGAGGCAATCAGACCACCTGGTAATGATGGTTGCATACACAAGATGGGAGAAAATTCAGCGCGAGGTCAGTCAATTGAAGATCATTCCCTATTACTGTGGTGGTACTTGAGAGTGGGTCCCAGGATGGGAGGTCTTGATATCATCTTAACTTGCTTCTGATGATTCTGAGTAATGAATGCTTATTTTTGCTTCCTGTTAACCTAAACTTGGTAGTCGTATATGGCTTTCATTACAAGTCACACCATCTTCTAACTGAGGAAACAGATAATTACTATCTCGTCATTTTGTTATTCAGAACGACTGCAGTTTTATTATGTCTATGTTGACTCAATCATAGGACATATTTTAAAGCATGCATGGTTTGCCTCTATTACTTGAGCTCCCCCCCTCCCTAACACACAAAGTTTGCTAATGGGATATTGTGTTCTTGCAGAAAGGAGTCAAAGCTGCACAGCAGTTCTGCAATTCGTACTTTTTAAGCAGTTCAGTAATGTACATGATCAGGTATGCTGATAAAGTGATACCCTGCTGAAACTTGTAGTCAGTTCTGATTGGATAATTTTCATTAGCCATTTGTTATTCATTTTGCAACTCAATTGGAACTTTGTATTGACAATCCTTGAAAAAGGTAACCCCAAATGTTATGAGAATGTCAAAGATATTCATACACAGTTAATTTAATTAGTAAGCTTCTTAGCCTTTCTAATATCTGTGGATGTGTCAGAGACATGAGGACGCAATTTGGAACGTTGCTTGCAGACATTGGCCTTATCAGTCTTCCAAAGAAGCATCAGGTATAATTCATTTTATTCTATTTAGGTAGTGTCTAGTTTCTGTAAAGCCTGGGATAGAGGATTTCTCCTTGTAATACAGTATAAGTCTTCTCAATGAGTAATTCCCAACAGAAAGAAGGTAGCTGAAACCAAGGGTCAATTGCCCATTTGGAGTCCTCATAGATAGTAAAGAATATGAGCCATGAGTATTTTGGCTTAGTCTAATCCCTAACCAATCACAACATGCCACCTCATTTAATTACACCCATACCCACTTCAATGAATTTGTGGGCGTAAAGCGCCACGCTGGATCCATTATATTTTAATGTGGTGGCATACTCTCTTTGGTGGCTCATTCTAAGCCAAATTTCTTTTGGATTAGAATCCTTGTATTCGTGTACACACACACACACTTTATATCTATATTTACATGTTAAAATAGTTATCTATGTTCCTATGAGCAAAAAGTAAATTATATGCTTCAAATGTTCAATTAGTGATGAATAAGTATGACATGACAATAATAAAAGAATCTTTTTTTCTTTTCTTCTTGTTTTCTTTTTGTACTTTATATTATAGTGTGAAGAGTATTTTATGCCTTATAAATTTAGAAGAAATGACACTCAAAATTGTGAAAGGGGCTTCTCCTCACTGTGGGGTTAACAGAAAACATCAGCTATAGTGACATTCAATGTTTTGAATATCAAACAATGGATCTGGAATTAATGGGGAAAGAGCTGATAATTGGGATGAGCATGGATCAGTTAAGCATTATGCTGGGTATATCACAGGTTGGTAAAAAATATCAATATTCCGATTGACCGGGTTGGAGAGAGATTCACTTGAATGGGCATTTATAATTATATGTATCTAAGTATTGCATGTACGTACACGTGTGTGCAAATTTCACCATTTGCTATACCTGGCAAATCATCTTGTGCTACACAAAGGAAGATTAGCCACGGACCTTGGTATGATCTATGAGGTCCCAAATAATAAAAAACAATAGGGCCCTCAACATTTGTGAGAAAGTGCTGCTGCAATGAATAATTATGTGGACTATTTTCAAGCCTTGATAAACTTTTGATAAATGAAAGAATGCTAAATTGTTTCTTTATCTCCCACTTTCCAATTGATATTGAAACCCATGTACTTGCAAATTTTCTTGTCTGTTCCTCGAACTTTATTCACTGTTTCTTTAAATCAGCCAAATTATCTAAATGTATTTGATTAAAGAACATTATCCGTACTAGCATATCCATTCACTATTCCAATATTCACTTTTCTATTTAGAATTTGTTTTTCTCAAGTTTTTGATGTTGGCATTGCGTCTTGCTTAAGTTTCAGGGGAATAAGAAAGAAAACCTTGACAATTGGCTTTCTGATATGTCACAACCATTCAATATGCATTCCCATCAGTCCTCAGTTGTGAAGGTAAAAACTATATGTTTTTCTTTTGCTACTTTTTCTGTATATAGCTTGCTTGTGATGTTGGTATTACTCTACAACTCTTTTGTCATGTTGGAGTAGAAGCATTGGGAGCTGCTGACGATGTACTATTTCATGCTTGGATATTTTCTTATTAACCGCAAGCTTCAATGATGTTTACAAGGACTATATTATTTGGTTACATATGCATTCATTTTAGATGCTTCACACTGTTATAATATGACTTTTCAAACATGTGGCACTAGGATTTGTGCAAAAACACCTGTACACATGTCTGAAACATTAATGCCGTCTACATGTTGTAGTTTTGGAGGACCACTTGTTTCTTTATTTTGAAATTGTTTAAAGTTATTATGCCATAACATGTTTAGAGAAAGTTACTTTTTCCCTTCATCAAGTATGTGTTCATGTCTAACTTGTCATGCCTCATTAGTACAATTCAGGCCATGTGGAAACTAATTTATGTGATAGCAAAGGCTTCAGATTCATGCCTCTATTATCTATTTTGATCTAGATTTTGTAGCCTTTTCCTTCCAGACAGATTTTAAGGGTGTCTTTGCAGGCAATATTATGTGCAGGTTTATACCCCAATGTAGCTGCCACTGAACAAGGTTTAGCAGGAGCAGCTTTGAGCAGCCTCAAACAGTCCTCCGGTCCTGCAACTAAGAGTCGTCCGGTGTGGTATGATGGAAGAAGGGAAGTTTACATACATCCTTCTTCTATCAACAGTAACCTTAATGCATTTCAGTATCCTTTCCTTGTCTTCCTTGAAAAGGTTTGAACACTTTTAGCCTGTTGAGTTAGTTCTAATATCTGTTATTCATCCCATTTGCCGCATGCATAGAATGATAATCTCTTAATGTGCCCAGTAGTTTTATAATGGTTAAATAGTTTTGATATGATGTTGGTTACTTGAATTTAAACCAATGTTAGTAGGTTATCTTATTACTTTGCAGTTTTGGTCGTTAGTCTGTTTCTTCTGAATCAAAAACATGGTCACAAACAGTACAGATATTTCTGTTGGCATTTTACATACTGAATAGGATGCAAATACTACCAGATAAACGCTTGTGTTATATATTTGAATGAAATTTACAAACTTCTGAGAAAAATCCCAGAAAATGATAGTGAAAGTTCTTGTGGTTCGTGGTGGATTCTATACGAGTAAATTATATGGACTACATCCAATAAATTTTCCTTGTTTGTTTTTGGCGAGGAAAATTAGGTAGAAATGAGTACTGTACTGTCACATAACATTCTCAGATTTTCTGCAATATCTGACAATGCAAACTTGAAATTATAATTTGCCATGTCAGTCCTATAACATATTGTATTGAGTGTCCCTTCGGGGACATCCGATAAAATTGGAACATATTTTGTTGAGTGTCATGTCCCGCTAAAACAAATCCAATTGCAAGTGTTCCATTTTTATTTCCGGTGTAAAACACTACTTTGATCTTTTGATGTTCTCAGGTTGAAACCAATAAGGTATTTCTGCGAGACACTACGGTTATCTCTCCCTACTCTATTTTGCTCTTTGGTGGCTCCATTAGTGTTCAGCATCAGGTATATTTTCTGAATCTGTTCTATCCTATGAGTGAAGCGTGTGCATTTGTGATATACACACCGTTGATTTTTATCCAATCGTGCATATTCATTTGCATGCAACATTATCACGTCACATACATCAGTCTCACAGTTGATAAATTCAAGTAAATAAACAGATGTTACTAAAAAAAAGTTGGAAGTATGTCTCAAATGTGATTTTTTTTTTTGTTAATACAGAGTGGTCTGGTCATCATTGATGGATGGTTGAAGCTGACAGCTCCCGCACAAATTGCTGTCTTGTTCAAGGAACTCCGATTAACCCTTCATTCTATTCTGAAGGAGCTGATTAGAAAGCCCGAGGTACATTTATTCTCTCGCGTCACGTACTAATTGATCACTATGATGACTTGTAAGTCTGGAGCTGACAATATGGATAAAAAAAAAACTGCAAGCATCCGCAATTCAATCTGACTTGAAATCGATCCGATCCGACCAATTTTTGAGTCGGGTTGGATCAGATTTATCCTATATAAATATGAGTTGGATTGGATTGGGCAAAACTGCATAGATCGGCATATTTTACACTAAAATCCAAAATCTGATCCGAACAGATCCAAACCCCTTATGGATCGGATTCATATTAGTATTTATCGAACACATCCGATCTGAAATCCGAATGACCATCTCTACTTGTAACTTCATTGATAAATCATTGGTCCCAAGTCATTTATTTCGAGAGACTGTCATAGCTTGGAAGCCTGGATTTTGATGCATGCATAAATTTGTGGTTTCTTTTACAGAAAGCAACTGTACTTGATAATGAGGTGGTCAGGTCGATGATCCATTTGTTGGTAGAAGAAAACAAACCCCTCACATAATTATTTTGATCAAGGTATGCAATCATGTCTATGCTTGAATATTTGTTAAATTTCGATTTCCACAATGATCATCACTCAGAATATTTTTTTTCCCAGCGCATCAATTCAGATCCAGATTGATACGGAACTGATTGACCTCTTCGGAGAATCCTTTGACTGTGGCAAATTCTAATGCGACGTTGAGACAAGGAACCTAATCACTACTGAGAAAAAGAACAGCCATGGCTGTCATTACACATTGGAAGCAATATACACGTTACTAGTTAGCCTATGGCTCAATTTTGCACATTGCAATCACTTACAAAAAATTAAAAAAAAATTGATATAAATTAGACCACATAATGTTTGCTAGCTAGCTTGGTTGTTACTATGTATTTTAAATAGGCTGGTTATCTTTTTACATTTGCAAATAATGCTATCAAACTTTATGTATAGCTACTCTTCATTTTGTACTAGTGACTTCAAAGGAGAATTTATAGCTGCCCATCATTTTGTGTTGGGTACTTGGGTAATAAGGTTTAGAAAGAAAGAAAGAAAAACAAGGATTTTGGTCCCCTACTGAATTGCTCATTTCAAGACTCACTTCTATGCCTGGTAGAGCTGACAGTTTGTGTGTCATATTTGTGTTATGCTGAAGATTGATTGTTTGTGCACAGCACTCAATATGAATACAACATGTTTAACACGGTAATTACATGGGCTGTGTTGATACGACACGGTTGACACGAACCAAATTGTTGAACACTTTTCAACACGTTATTAAGAATAATTTACAATTATACCCTTAAGTGGTATGTCACAACACAAGTAATTGAGTGTTTCGATTTTCGAAGGCTCAACAGACATGACAACAAAATGTCAGTTTAAATGTACTAATTTAGTGTTGTGTAATGACACGAATTGGTAGCTGTAATATGAGGTGTAGTTGGTTCGAGTCTCATTGGGCGGGGCGGAGAGAAGGAAGAGCTCCTCTATTGTGTAACTCAATCTATTAGACTAATTTCAAATAAATAAATAAAAGGATTTGGTAAATAGCAGTTGGGAAGAATTAAGAATACAATATATATGTATATATTCATATGTATATGACTATTTATTCTGTCTTACAAGACTCAGGATGGGGCTAGGCTGCTTAATTGGCCATGAGCTCCCCTTAAAGTGGCTTTGTCCCTTGCCAAATATTCTCATTTGTATTGTGAGGACAAAAAAGAATATGATGGATTGGTGGAATCCACCATAGAATACAACTTTCCAAACTAAAAAAATACAAATAAAAAATGCATACATATATACATCAAGGTGATCTCAGGGATTCTTGTTGCTTGAGAGGGATGCCTTCACCAAAGTCCATCTCCTCTGCTTGCTTCGCCAGTCGAATAGCTGTTGTTGGCAAATCTGTACATAACGTCGCGTGATGATCTTGAGTTTTCGAGATTTGCAAGCTAAAGATCAATCCTAGGTCATGGTAGAAATGAGAAAAGATAGAGAGCGTACCATCAACCATGTCCTTCGTTTTGTGGAGAAGAAAGGTTCCGGATAGGATAGTCACGAACCCGCACATTTCTGTGGCAATCTGGGTTAGATTCTGTCCATCCCAATCCTATCGGTAAATGAACAATAGTCAATAGAGATCAGTAATAACAAATGAAAAAGACCTCCATAGAATCAACAAGGCACAAGAATACGAGTGTAATTCTTTTATATCATATTAAGCTATTTCACCATGGATACTTATATTTCAAAGCTTTAATACCATCATCGTATAAATTTTGCCTAACCGGAGGCTATATCAAGAGTACAAATAGGATTATCCCGATAGTATCAGTAAAGAAGCTTACCTTAAACATGATTACACTAGCCAAAATGGTTAGTGAGGTGAACATAACATAGTATATAGGAGATACGACTGCTGTATTGAAAGTATCAAGTGCCTGTGAAAGAAAGAAAAGAGGGATTGAAATTAGGAGAGGGAGGAATAAATAAATAATACGTCAAATCCAATATTAAGGCCATAAAAGTTCCCACCACTCTAGAACAAAGCTTCATAGTTTAGGTTGAAGACTTTATAACCGAAGAAAAACGGTCCAAATTGAAGTTTTTATCGAGAAAATTTTATATTTCACGATTGACTACTGTTAATGTATCCCACATCGGAAAAAAGTGAAGTTTGTTGCCACTTGATATAAAAGTTGGACCCTCCACCAATCAACTTAAGCTTTTGGGTTGGAGCCGAGTTTAACAATTGTGATAAAATTGGATCGCATTTGCAGCTTTTTCTTCTGCAGTACCTTGGCGTAAGATTAGCATGAAAGGGGTTCAAGAATTTGTTTTTTAGAAGGGCTAAAATAATTTATTTTGGCTTTTCGACCCCACATTGTAGAGTGGATCTCGAAAGATAGGAAAGATCTCCCTCTAAGCCATAAATACAACTCTCATCGAATACAACTTTCCACGGAATTTTATATGTATCTATGAGATCATGTATGGAGTTCAACCAGCATAACGAGGGACATCACCCTATATTCATAACAATTACCTATTCACCCCAAACTCCTTTCTAATTCAAAGTTAAGTTATAAAATTCTACTCCATTTCCTATTATATAGAGATCGGATTATGTTGTTGTAAGGGTTTAATACCCTAGTGACCCCCCACCTATTAAAAACTTACTAATCAGGTTCCCAACAAAAAAATAAGTCACAACAGTCCCCAGCTTAACAGAAAATAGGTCACACAGGTCCCACCGTTAGTTGACTTAACGGAACCGTTAGTTAGATGACGTGGCATTTTAATTTGGGTGACGTGTCGCTGACGTGACATTTTAAAATATTTTAATATTAATTTAAACTAAAAAAAGATACGTGTCGGTTATTTATTGGTTTAAAATTAATTAAATTGATATGAATTTACAATTTTACCCCTACTTTTTTTTGAATGGGAAAATAAAAAAGATGGAAGGGTAAATTTGTAAATTCATATTATTTAATTAATTTCAGACCAATCATTAAGTGGCACGTGTCATTTTTATTTTAAATTATATTAAAATATTTTAAAATGTCACGTCAGCGCCACACGTGAAAATAAATAATTAATTAATTAATTAAAATTAAAATATCACGTGGCACCACGTCACCCAACTAACGGTGGGACCCGCATGACTAATTTTCCTTTAAGACGGAGACCTGTGTGACTGATTTTTAATTAGTGGATTTGATTGGAAAGTTTTCAATAAGTCGGGATTATTACCAAGATATTTAACCCTTTTTTGTTTCTTTTGGTTCAACTATTTTATATTTTTTTTAAAAGTCAACTATTTTATATTAATGTCAAACTTATTCCATAATGTTTATTTAATATCTTCTTAAATTTCTCTCTTTTTATTTTTTATTTTATTGTCACATGTTTTGGTTTACCATTAAAGATCAAGATGAGTAGTATAGGTCATTAATTATAAGGCATGTTAGATCACATGATTCTTCCATGCACACCTTAGCTTGGATCTTGTTGCAGATGACATTTTCTAAGACTAAGAAATACTTATTCCATAGCAAGTTTAAGAATTATTTCCACCACAGCCCGTTTGTCCAAGCGGTAACACAGTTTGGGTGAAAGCTCGAGAACTCGGATCGTGACTTTTTATAAACATGAAATGATGTTATAATATATATGTAAATGCGATATTTTCTAGTAAAGTGAAATTCTACAACTTAAAAATAGAATCAAACGAATTTTCTATACTCACAAATTTATCGAATTAAATACAAAATTTCTAACATCATGATTATCTGTTAATCTTCAAAATGAGTTTTTAATGAAAGAAAACAAAACGAAAGATAGAGAAAAAATAAAGTATGTCTTATCTTGTCATTTATAACAAAGGAAAGTGTTCAAATTCAAATCGAATTACAATACCACCACCAAATGTTAGAGGTCGAATTTGGTCAGCGCAGAAGAGAAAAATAAAAAACATTTGTGGGTCCATTATATTTTTGTCTCTTTTAATTTGTTCTAGTAATATGCTTTTATTCCCACATCTATATAATTAGTAATGCAATGCATATCCAAAATTAGGTACTATTAATTATTTATTTTACATGACGAATATTTATTTTGTTTTTCAGTTTAAAATTAATTTTAATTAATAATAACTCGACGTATATGACACACTACCTTTTCATGAGTTTCTGGCGCAAAATGTCCGGTTTATTAAACATATTACACATGTGACACGTTTGATTGAACCAAATCACTAAAAAATATTTGATGTGTCATATCTCATTTGTTAACATATATTTTGTACATGTAGTATTGGACAATTTTATTTTTGTTTGATTGTGCTCCACAAACTATTTATAATATCTTCTAATTAATTACAAAAATACCTGTTTGTTGGTGATCTCAGCTTAAAAATTGAAAAAAAAAATGACATTTATAATCATTTGCTTACTTTAATCTAATTGAAAACAAAAATCGGGTACAATAATCTAGACAAAATAATGTAGTAGTTCTTTTTAAAAGAACAAAATAATTAGTTTATTAATCAGTTTTGAAGCAAAAATAAGTTGTTTTCTTCACTATTATTGTTTAGCCACGTGTACAATACAATCCGGAAAATATCCCATATCAGAGCCGCCACGTCAGCACTGTCTGTGTGCGTTTTATATAGTTGCTGTCACTGCTAACCAAAGCTTCAGCGTTCTTCATAAGGACGAAACAGAGAGTAACGTATCTGAAAAATCGGCCATTTTCTTTCTGGGCTCGAACCGTCTAATCAATACGCTCCACCGAGCTCAGCTATGGAGATAGAGCGTTTTGTGGCGTATCTTCTCACCGGTTTCTCTCTAGCCGTCCTCTCTGTGCCACTCGTCACCCACCTGAACGATGAGAAACAGAGCACTCTGTTTTCGAATCCAAACGTATCATCTACAGAAACAGTTTGGCCGGTTCGGTTTCTTCTTATCTCCTAATCTTGATTGGTTAATTGGGTTTTGGGTTTGTGTTGATTTTGGTTTTGGGTTTTGGGTTTTGCAGGAATTGGAGTTTAGTTGGAGAATTGTGTTGGCGACAGTGATTGGGTTTCTGGGTTCTGCTTGCGGAACTGTGGGTGGTGTTGGAGGAGGAGGCATTTTTGTTCCAATGCTCACTTTGATTGTTGGGTTCGATACCAAATCTGCTGCTGCTATTTCTAAATGTAAGCTTGTTAAAGATTCAATTTTTACTGGTTTGGGCTCTGTTTTTTGGTACTTTTGTGTAGCAATTGTGTGTTTGGTTTTGTGGGTTGATTCAGGTATGATAATGGGGGCATCGACTTCATCGGTTTGGTACAATTTGAGAGTGAGACATCCAACAAAAGAAGTGCCCATTTTGGACTATGATTTGGCTCTTTTGTTTCAGCCCATGCTAATGCTTGGAATCACAGTTGGTGTGGCTTTGAGTGTTGTGTTCCCATATTGGCTCATCACTGTCCTCATCATCATTCTCTTCATGGGTATGTTAAAAATCCAATCTTTTTCACTACCCAGATCATGATTCATGGACCAGTTTGTGTTTTTGACAAGTTTTGCTATTTGGGTTTTTGACAAAACATGGTTTGTCTTTTTCTGGGTTGGAATCAGGGACATCATCAAGGTCTTTCTTTAAAGCCATTGAAATGTGGAAGGAAGAGACCATTCTGAAGGTTAGTTTCTGTAATTTAATGGAATATAAGATAATTTTAATTAATTATAGTCAGATTTTGATTTTGGATCCTTTGCAGAAAGAACTGGAAAGGCCACAGGGAGTCAACTCTCGCGGCGAACGTAAGTGATTTAAATATTAAACAAGAAAATTTGAGATTGATCTCTTCATTGAGTACAAGAATTCATGAGGTTTGTTGTTGTTTCACAGTTCTGATTGACACAGAATATGAGCCCTTGTCTCCTAGGGAGGAGAAAACAGCAATGGTGAGTGAAGTCTGTTTTTGATTTTTTTTTTTTTTTTCATTTTTCAATGTAAGAGGAATTGAATTAACTTGTTTCTTTTTCATCAATCAGGAAATATTTTGTTTTAACCTTAGGTGGAAAAGGCTTTTTGTGCTCATAGCTGTATGGTTTGTGTTCCTAGTTCTTCAAATCTTCAAGGCAAGTCCAAATCATCTCTCTTTTCCTGAAATTGTTTAGATGGTTTCAATTATTTGATACTTTTGTTTTATGCAGAATGATTTGGAGGTTTGTAGTACATGGTATTGGGTGCTTTTCTGCTTACAGGTATAAGATTTTGTACAAATACCATGTTGTGTTGCTTGCTGTTTTGTGGGTTAATTATGTTACTTACAATTTGGCAATATTAATTTCTTTGTTGTGTTTCAGTTTCCTACAGCATTTGCTGTGTTTGGATATGAAGCAGTGAAGTTGTACAGAGAACACAAGAAGAGAATGAGCACAGGAAATACAGAAACAATATGTGAGGCTTCAATAGAGTGGACTGCATTGCACATTACATTCTGTGCACTCTGTGGCATCTTAGGAGGCACAGTTGGTGGCTTGCTTGGTTCCGGCGGAGGATTCATTCTAGGACCTCTTCTTCTTGAGATCGGCGTCATCCCTCAGGTTTTAACATTATCCCCGATCTTCATATTCCAATGCACGAGACTCTGACCATTTTAGAGTTTGAAGATCGTCATTTATGTAACAGTCTACATTATGCACAAAAGTTGTTTCTTTTACTCAACTCGTCGTATTTGAACATTATACATTTATACCCAATCTCCATATCCCTATGCATAAGATTTTGACCATTTCAAAATCTAAAGATGGTCATTTATGTAAGCAGTATTCTCTCTTGTTTTAGACAAAAGTTGTTTTCTGACTCTGACCAGTGACCTCGAGGTCACAAGGTATCATCCTTCAAATTAGAACATTATCCCCGATCTCCGTACCCCATTGCATGAGACTCCAACCATTTTAGAGTTTGAAAATGGCAATTTATGTAACCTCGTCTAGCGGAAAAGGTTTTTTTTTATATATATTCCAAACATTATCCTCAAAGTCACAAGACAACAACCTTACAATAGTTACATAAGTATCTTAAATCATAATGTCCGAAACTTTAATCATAATGTCCCAATTTATATGAACCTAGAAAGCTCCAAACTACTGAATTATGAGCTTCATCCTTCTACAAAACTTGACTGTAACAACAATTGTGTTTCATGTGCATAGGTTGCTAGTGCAACTGCAACATTTGTGATGATGTTCTCGTCCTCCTTATCCGTCGTAGAGTTTTATCTGCTCAAGAGGTTCCCTATTCCTTACGGTATATCTACAAACACATATCAGCTCACTTCATTTGACTAATCATAGTAGCTTTGCTGTTGAAACTTGAAAAAACAACATTAGCATAATCTGAATTTGTTTTGCAGCTTTGTACCTCACATCAGTATCCATTTTAGCCGGGTTTTGGGGACAGTACTTCATAAGGAGAATAGTTACAATACTAAGGAGAGCTTCAATCATCATATTCATCTTGTCTGGTGTCATATTTGCAAGTGCTGTCACAATGGGTAAGTAAAGATCTTTATGGTCTTTGTTCGATATTGAAACAAACTAAACAAGATCGTCTCTTCAGGTGTTGTTGGTATCGAGGAGAGCATCGAAATGATACGCGAGCACGAGTTTATGGGATTCTTAGGATTCTGCAGCAGTCAATGATCTTTGGCAAGAAACTGCAGTGAAAATTAATTACAAGATTAGTGTGGATCATATTTTACAGCAAAAACCCACATTTTGTTGGCCAATTTCGAGTTGACCAACCCAAATCAAGCCAGAAATAAATGGTGTGAACTGTCTGTGTATTGTAGCATTTGTTATATAGTTGGTTCTGGGTGTTATTTATATAGGGAAATTCATGTTGGCCAATTTCAAGTTGACCAATATATTAAAAATTAATGTTGTGAATCAGATCATGTATTATAGCATGTTTCATTGTTTCTGAGTGTTAGCTACTGGCTGACACCAGTTTATCAGAATAATAAAATGGTGTGTTTCTATGAATAATCTGTATTACCGTGTTTTGTTCCTTTTCTTTGGGCTCAAGTTGCAACATTTTATTCTTTTCTATTAATTTGCATGGGTTTCTGTGGGATTTTTTTCAAGTTGAACCGATCGATCTGATCTGTTCTTTGAGTCTCCAGGTCTACTAGTTTGACTAATAGTGTAGCATGCCATCTAAAAATAGGTAAAAGACCCAATTTGGTCACTAAATTTTTTTTAACCAAAAATAGTCATTGAACTTTGGTGTTTCACCCCAATTTGGTCTTGACCCGAAATGGTCCTTGAACTTTCACATAATGATCCAAAATGGTTCTTGTCCTAAGAGCTTATATCAAAAGTTGAAGGACCAAATTGGGTCAATATTTGAAAGTTCGTGGATCATTTTGGGTCAAAACAAAGTTCAAGGACCAAATTGGGTCTAAACACCAAAGTTTAAGGACTATTTTTTGTTTAAAAAAAAATTATAGACCAAATTAAGTCAAAACATCAAAATTGAGATCAAATTGAGTCTTTTACCTTAAAAATATAATTTTTCCATCATAAAATAAGCGCCATTAATGTTTTGTTTTGGAAATTAATGATGAATTAGTTAATATGATATACTTATTCTTATATTAAACGTTAATAATATTATTTCTAGTCTAATCATATTCTTGAATTGTTTACCAATAGCACCAATTCACGTGTTTTTTTTATTTTATATATGCACCAAATCACATCTTGTTTACTATAGTCTATAGATGATGTGGATAATGAGAAGCTCACAACTCACTTTAGAACTATTATAGTATTATTCAATTCAAAACCTATCAATTACGCTATTCTGCTATTAATTGTGACAATAATACCATGGACTATGGAGTAATTTTTAATATGAAGAACAGACTTTACTACTAGTAAGTAGTTGCTGTGTAGTAGCTATACACACGTGAAGAAGGAATTTCTAATATTTGGGTTGTTCAAGTGTTCATCATCTCTATCTACCCATTTCAAATCGTAATTACTTATTAACATAATATTTGCATAGACCCCACATTTCGAATCTCGGGTCGGATAATAATAAAAAAAATACTTGAAGTTAACTCGAAAGAGGTGTGGGTGTAAGTTGTGGATTTCTGTAAATTTGTCCAACACAACTTAAAAGTTGATCGGGTCTATTTTGTACAAGCTAAACACACAAAAATTATGGATGGTATTTTAAGTGTTCAAGTTGTGTTTGTAGAGACAGGAGAAAAATGACCAAAGTAGGTTAGAGTTCAAGGCTCTGGAAATTCGCATTGTCGTAAGAATACATTACGAGCAACGAGTGACCGCAGGCCCACACTCTTGGCCTCGAACGTACGTGCAACTGATTTGGGTGCCTTGGGTTATAAGCTTTTATTTTGTTTTCTATTTTGTGTGTTTTAAACATGAAGTATCCTTGTTCTCCTCAAAAGATCCAAAAAGTTGTCTTGTAAAACGGGAAGAGAGTTCATTCTTTTCGCCAACAGTTCGCGTATTCATGTCCAAATTGTCAGCTCTACATTTGAGAGATTATTTGCTTCTTTTTCGAAGTGATTTCACTAATCTTAACATTTTGTTTTATTTCACATCAACTTAACTAACAACAACCCATTACAGTGAGAAAGTAAATTAATTACATTTTATAATTCAGACATCTTCTGATATAATATATAAAAAGAATTATACATATGTTCCAAACCCGGTGCTCAGTCTGATTACTCAACAACCCTTCTTCACCACAAAGGTTTGACCATTAGGAAACACGTTGGTACTGAATCTTAAATATGAGATCTTAAACAATTCTTCATGATAGATCTGATTAATTATATTTCACTCATTTCAGAATAAAAACAATATTACAAGTCAACCACAGGACCACAACATGCTCTGCTAATGCATTGCAATCAGTGAGCATAAAAAAAAAAATGAAAACTGTTCCATTGAATAGAATTTAGGCTTCCTGACAAACATGTTAAACAAACATAACAATATGATTCCCAAACCTGATGCAGGTGAAAATTCAATTTACAAGTTGACTCAATAATCAAAACATTCTTTATTGGGATTGAAATAGAGGATTGTGTAAAATAGTGTGTTGATTTTATTCAGCGATCATTGTAGAGTTTCGCATCAATTCACGTTAGTTTGTGTCACAAAAGAACACGCGCTAAGTGAACGTCAGTACGTCGCCTTGGAATTCACCTCCGACGTGAGGCATAATGGGAAAAGACGCTAGTAATATCAACAAACTGTTATATCACGGGGATCATTGAGTTTGTTATGTCAATAGTACAATGACGCATAATGGCAAAAGGGCAGTTCTAACTAAGTAATCCATAATCTCTTGAAAATGTGGACAACTATTTGGGGACTGATGGAGTATTCATTAACCATAATGTAATTTTAACCTTTAATGAGAATTCAACCGAAAATACCCATAACCAATTCAATAGAGAGCACAAGTCATATCAAGCAGATTTTATCAAGATTAGAACTAATCTATATGACACATGAATCATCAACAAGAATATATCCCACATGCAAGAACATGCAAGAACTTAAAGGCTAGAATCTTACTTAAATGAACTAGATGTGACCCCACCTGAGGATTTACTACTGGATTGAGGATCTTTGATTGGTTTAGAATCTGCATTGATGGCAATTTTTCTGACTCCAGCTTCCATTGACTCCCTCTCATCCTTCTCCATTGTTTTCACTGAAATGGACTTGTCTGGAGCTTGGTTTTCATTGGAAGGCATGGACGGTTCCAAAAGGCGAGGGCCTGAATTGATCCAAGGATGAAGAAGGCACTGTGCTGCAGTTGGTCGCTTCTCGGGGACAAAATCAAGGATAGGAACTAGGAAGTCAGCCATGTCATTTGCATCTTGCTCATTTAATTCATACTTTTCTATTAGAACCTTATTTAAGGGCCAGAAGCGTAACCTCCGAATGTGCCTCAAATCACCATATCTATTGAAGAAGTCACGGGAGTAGCGGCCACTCAATGCAATCTGAGTATATTCAATGTTAGACCTAACGAACTTATGAGGTAAATTTTTCATAAATTGAGGGAAACGGAACTTTCTAACCTTCCGGGGCATCATTCCAAGAAGCTCCATCATCAATGCTAAGTGGTCCTATAACAGAGGGAAGGAAAATTATAGTGGTCATATATGATTGAGACAATAAAAGTGAATTTACAGTGTATTTAAGCAGACACCAAAGACAAATACCCCTAGATTTATTTATTAAGTACTATTTTTCTTTTAGATATGGTGGGGTAATAAAATAGAGAATGCAGATGCAGAAATTAGATTATGCTGCAATATATATAAAGCACCTCTTTAGAAAGAGCCTAAGGGATCCTAAGTGATGTACTGAACTATTGATGCATGGTTATAAGGGTCATACTATGTTTCAGGAAAAGAAAAAGACCGGAACTACCACTCTAGTGAAGGATATTCCCATTATATCGGTAAGAATCTTTTTCCATAGGGTTCCCCAGTGTCAAAAGGAAGAACCTTTAACAGAGTAGTGCTGTTATGCAAAAGCTTGAAGATAATTGTTGTGAATTTCATAAGAACCGCATTCCTACAAAAGCACTATGAAGGTGAGGAAGAGACCCTAAAGAGAGCTAAGTGTATATGATAAAATAAAACAGGTCTCTTGCTTAAGTGTAATAGATTCATAAATTTGCATTTTCGATTAAAAGATAATGATTTGTATTTGGTTTTCCAATGTAACAATGATGATTGTTTTACACGTAAACATGTTTATTTAGGTAATTCATCCTTCCTTGGCTTCGACAAAGTTTAGTTGGAACACAAATATTTTGCATTTAGTGTGTATGTAGGGCTTAGATAGAGTGCTCAGTTAAAGCAATTCACTATTTTACTGCAACCTTAGACCCTAGTTTCCTCTGCTCCTTTTCAGTAAAAAATTATGCTATTTTCCTGTTAGATATGGGATGGAAATACAATACTACAATCAATCTTATATTCTGGTCAAACAAAATACAATTAAAAACTCATTTGCATTGTAAGTTATACTATATTTATGTGAAACAGAAAGTTATCTATCTAGGCAAAAATCACGAAATAAGTTTTGCAACCAGCTATCAAGGTAAAAACATACTGTTCCTAGTATTCCTAGATGTAACACGTCCATATGGCAAAAGGTGTAACAGTGTTAAGAACATAAATCTGAATTTGTAACAATGACAACTTTGACAATAATAACACAAGAATGAAAACATATGCAATGCCAGAAATATTAATTGTTCTGAAACAGCATCCATACCTCATCCCTGTCAAAGTTGTCACCACTGTGAGGGTCAAAGAGAACATCACCAGTTGCAAGCTCAAAACATATACAGGCAAAGGACCAAAGGTCAGCGGAAGTAGAATATTTTGAACCCAAGATGACCTCAGGGCACCTATACTGTCTTGTCTGAATATCACTTGTAAACTGTTTGTATGTCCAACATGCATTCCCAAAGTCAACTAATTTGCACTTCAGGTCAGCTGATGCCACTAATTTTTTCCTTGTGGAGCTATGCCTGCTTTTACTACCCTGACGTACTTCCTCAGCGCCTTTTCTGCCATCAGCATTTGATAACCTGTTTGTATTACTGGAAGTAGTAGGTAGATCTTCAGTACAGCCCACATTTGATTTTGTATTAAGGGAAGAATCAGCGGCACCAGATATTTCAGGATCTCCCCCAGCTTCTACAGAAACTTCCTTGTCCACACATCCCTGATTAGATTGCTTAGCCTTCCTCCTAATATCTTTCTTCTGACTTTTAGCCAAATCTCCGTTCGAAGCTTTTGCAACTAAAGACTCAAACGCCGTTTTATCCTTGGCTGGGTCTATCATTGACAATAACAAAATATTCTCTGGCTTTAGATCTGTATGTATAATAGAAAGCTGTCTGTGCAAGTAATCCAAACCCACCAAAATATAAAAACAGATCTCCTTAACCTTATGAATTGGCATCCCACGGTAACTAGAGTACTTTATAAGAGTCAATAAATTGTCCCCCAAATACTCAAAAACCATACAAACATGCTGCCCATTCGGACCCGAATGCTTAAAGTGATCCAAAAGCTTTACAACGCATTTCTTATCCTCTGGGTCTCCATCCACAATTTGTTGCAAGATTGTTATCTCGTCCATGGCTGCCTCAGTGTAGTGCTGAGCACTCTTTTGCACCTTGAGAGCAACATATCGCTGCACTTTTTTCCAAATTATTTGAAAAGGATGTGAGTTACTTCAGCAGTCTTCCATAATCATTTTGGTTGCTTATAAATCATGCAGAGAACAAAAAAAACATGAGCCTATACACATAATCACATACCCTATCATGTTGATTTTCGAGGAATGAAGTTATCAACTCAACTGATTCCAACGGTTCCAATTCTTAGGTCCCAATACACAATTTCTATTTACCTCTTACACATAGCAGGATAAAAAATCTAAACAGTCACATTTCATATCCACTGAATAAAGCAAAAACAAAACCAACAGGTATATGCTTCTTAGAGGTCATAGAATAATATTCAAATTTCCTTTTCTCAGCAGCCAAACAGACAGAGTGGAAATAATCAAAAGATCGAAACTAGAGAAAGAAACAAATATCTGAAGTTGTCATAGAATATATTAGGTTGATTTTCGAGCAATGAAGTAATCAACTCAACTGATTCCGAAGGTTCCAAAATTCTTAGGTCCCAATACACATTTTCTATTTACTTCCTACACGTAGCAGATCAAAAATCTAAACAGTCACATTTTATATCCACTGAACAAGGCAAAAACAATCAGGTATGTGTTAAAACAAAAGAATAATAATATTCAAATTTCATTTTCTCCGAAACCAAACAGACAGAGTAGAAACAAATGAAAAGGATCGAAACTAGAAGGAGAGAGATGTACAGATTGGTGAGTGTCCCAGGCGAGCCAGACAGTGGAGAAATGGCCCCAACCGAGCTTGCACTGGACAACATAACGGCCGTTCTTGAAGGTGTCGCCGATTCGAACCGCGTGGTAGCCTCCTCTCCGGTAATCCTCCGTCCCTTCGTCTTCCGATGTGTAATCGTCGCTGCTCTCCTCTCCTCGCTTCTCCTCCATTAACGGTCTCTCTCTCTCTCTCTCTCTCTCTCTCTGTGAAGCTCTCGGAGCTCTTCTCTGTCTCCGGCTCCGACGACGGAGACACTGAATTGGATTATTTATTTGGTTCTGACTTCTGATGCAATGTGATTGTTCTTTTCTCTTGTCTCAGTACTGTTGTCGTCTCGTCTCGTCTCGTCTCGTCTCTCTCTTCTGGGCTCTGGAAAATGGAAATTACTAATTATTGCTATTATTTTATTTATCTTTTAGACATGCTTTTGCGTATCTAGAGTTTAAACGATATTTGGGCCGGGCCGGGCCCATGAAAATGACTACTACTCATTTTCGTATTGTTTCTCTTTTTGTGAATTGTGATTTGGTGTTTGGGCCTCTATATTTTTTATGATATATATATATACATAGCAAAAAATAGGGAGAGAAGTTTGCATAAAATTGATGTTGTGTTTAGTATATGGAATGGTAAAAAGAGGTGTAAAATGAATTTGTGTTTGAAATTTTTTTTATTATATGTGATA
>JAYMSZ010000068.1:0-34203 GCA_036897665.1 Pelargonium citronellum
TTTTTTTGCCAAATAATGGGGGGTCAGTTGACACCCCATTGCTGGTAGTAGGTCCGCCACTGATAGTTACTTCGAATAATATGATTCACTTGAAAAATGGAAGTTTTGAAACATTCCCTTGAGAATATGTGACTAGGGATTCTATTGTCTCTGAATGTGTTGTATAAGTGGTATTATTATAGTATTTTGAGGCTAATCCGACAAGCTTTGGTTTCATAGGTATCCTAGTCATGCACGCATGTGGATGGCTCCTATTAGGACTGGGTTGGGAGATCAGAAGATGAATGATTTTGAAGGTTCTATGGATGATTGGTTTGCTTTTGTGAATGAGACTAAAGCTTATTATGGTGTTGACATGAGTGCTTTAACGAAGCCTTTCTCTGAAGAGCAGAAGAAATACTATCTACAGGTAAGTTCACCAATGATCATCATACAGTTTAATATATAAGTACATATTGGGAATCCCACAATGTATTGAAGACTTGAAGTGTGTGCTCATTAGAGTATCTTAATTATTTCCATAGATTAAGTATTAACTTGGTCTATTTCCTGTTTGAGTTTTAATCTACTCCTATAACACCCTATGTAAAGGGTTTCTCTTGTACTAGACCACTACCAAAGTGCATCATAGTTAAATATCATTTCATATTTCAAAAGTGCGTATGAATCTGTCCAGGTTCTTTGTAATTTTTTGTAACTGAAAACAGTAGTTCCTTGCGTTGACAAGAAGTTCTAGAGTAACCCACCTTCCCCCTTAGAGTGTTAAAATGCTGGTCATATGAGAATTTCCTCTGGTAAGGGTTGGGCAAAAGACCTCACCATATTAGCTAGTAATGTTTCTTTATCTTGTAAGGAGATCATACCATTTAAACAGTTATATGATGTGGAAAGTACTTTTTATTAATTTTGGATTAGAAGTGTAACCTCATTTGAAGTTCTTGTTTATGTTAAAACTTGAATTTATTATGATGCAAAGCAGATTATCGATTGTTTTTCATTTGAACCATGCTGTTGTGCCATGTCACTGCTTCTATTTCATAGAAAGATATGGAAAGAACTGGCAGTTTTTATTCTGTGTCCATGAAAATTATTCTTATTCTTTTGCATCTGTATTAAGGTGTTTTGAATTATCTGTAGACATCATTGTGGAACAACCTTCATCCACATCAAGTTATAGGGACAGCTGCCATTATAAAGGAGATCGATTGTTTAACTGCCACTGTAGAAGAAATCCTTGAAGTGAAGTCAACCTTTTCTTCATCAATCAATGTAGAGCACACAAGGATCTGTGGCTTCGGTGGATGGTTTGATGTCCATTTTCGAGTAAGTTGATCTGCAACATTCCTTATCATGAGGGCATTCTAGTACTATCAAGTTCTTGAATGCTAAGTTGAGTTTGTAACTCATATTGGGTTGTGTATCAGGGAAGAAAGGAGAATCCAGCTGAGGAAGAGGTCGAGTTGACAACTGCTCCTAGTGTAGACAATGGCACACATTGGGGACAGCAGGTGTGTATTACTGAAATGGAATAATTTTGTGCATACAATTATAACAACCTAATTAGGTAATCTTCTAGGAAGGTTTTCAAGTTCGTGAAAATGACCTTAGTTCAAAGAGTATAAATCTTGCAATCCCTGCGCGAAGTTAGCTTTTTGTAATTATTTATTTTCCATTCTATTAAACAATAAAACATATCAATAGACAGATCAGGAGCGAACTCTAGATGAATGGTAAAATCTCTGCAGCTCACTTTAGACGGTCTTGTCACATAACAATGTAAATAAGAGGACCAGGTTTGGGAATGTGTTATGGTGCATATGATAGCAAGACCATGTTTTTATTTAAAATCAGTAATGAATGTAACCAGCTCCAAACAATAATATTGAAATCTCTGTATCGTTGATCCATTTTGCAATATAATGATTGCTTGCTTCTGCCAAAAATTAAAAAAAATGGAAAGAAGAAGAAGAAGAAGATTGCTTGCTCCTTTCTACAGGGTTTTCTAATGTTCTATTCATGTTTGGGCAGGTCTTTCTCTTGCATCCTCCTACTCGAGTTACTGAAGGGGACAGCTTGAATGTTTCTTTTGTAATGAATCGGTCCCAGGGAAATCATAGATTAATGGAAGTTGATCTTAACTGTGATGTTCACAAGCCTTCTGGTGAGACCGTTCCACCATTCAGAAACAAGTTCTTCATAGAGTGAAGGAGACTAAATCATAGTTTTGGATTTATACAGGTAAATAGTTTGCTCCTCAATGTTACTATTTATCTTCTTTTTGTTAATCCATTCAAACCATTAACAATTGAGATAGAGCTCTCTAATGGCATTTTTTGGTTACCGTCCAGTCTCTACAATGGAGGGGCATGTAACTGGTGTGATTTGGTGTTGGTTGCACTCTCAGATATGGTTGTTTCCACAGATCATATCCATGTATTTCTAAGGGAGTTTTGTAGCAATCCCCCCCTCAAGTATTTTACTGTTTTTGTTTGGAGTGAAATATTCTAAATCTCATGACATTTATGTTCCCCTTGCTCTGATGTTATATCAGAAAGTTAACTGTTTTTATTAATGTGGGGTGCATATAAAATGTATAATGCGAAAAGATTGCATTTGCCTGATTAGTCTATGCTTGGCTTTTGCATCAAGTTTATGATTCTAGTAGCCACTGACTGTTATCACCTGCCAATATTTTCCATATTTGCAACAACACATTTGTTCATGTCAACATCTTGAATTTGTGATTTTGAATGAAGTAGCTGGTTAGCTTGAAGAAGTTTTCTGCTTTCTATAAGTCAACTGTTGGTAACAAGGTTATGAAGGTTGGATGAGTTTGACTTGTTGGTAAAGTGAAGCCACAATGGACACATGGTTGACTTCTTAAGACAGTCAAGCCACCATGAGTTTAGAGTTATTAATGTCTTAATAGTCAAATCCTACACCAATAACTTGCATACCCATTGGAAATTTTGCCCAAGGATTGAGTTCAATTTGTATATTTGAATTTCTCTATGTATCTTAACATGCTTGTTTCTTAATTCTCAGTCACATGAACCCAATTGGATTTTCAACTCCTAAACTCACAAGTAAAGAGCCAGTGAGTCCTTAATTTCAGGGTACCAGCATATGGAACAAAACTGTGATGCCACTTTTCCTCTTATAAAAACCTGCAAATTTTAGGCCTTCTCATATCATCATCAATCATCTATTTTCTGTCATAGAGAATTGTGTCCGGCTCGGGAATGCAACGTTCAGCCAGCAGTTCTAGAACCTCCGAGGAGTTCATGGTGACCTTGACACCGGCTGTCGTGAACTCAGATCCAGACGAATTGTTACCGTTATATCATACCAATTCTGATGCCAGCAAGAAGGAGATGAGCCTGCACGGCAAGTGGTCCGGGGAGAATTCCATTCACCTTATTCCTCTCGTTCTGTTTCTTTGCTGTTTCACTCTCTGGATCACCTCTCATCCCGTCATCAGACAAATATAAGCGAGGATCTATATAGATCTTGTTTTATCTGTAACTCAAACTCGAGACATTTTACTCGAACGATTAGAGTTTATTTCACTTAAGCCAATGTTGCTTCTTTTCTATTCATCTATAGTAATTATTCATCATATTGGTGTAATCGTGTTACTAATTATCCACCAACTAGACACAATATTATTTTTTTTGTTCTTTTTTAATTTGGATAAAAAAGAGTGTAATCCTCTGGATAATAAAGTTTAGAATTGGCTGAAAGAGATGTGCCATTAAAAAAATACGTACTCATCGTAATCAAAGTTAGTGGAATTTGCAGGAAAATTATCACTAATTTGTCAATTGATGTAAAACAAAATGGATTATAGTTTTTATTTATTTATTTATTTATTTATGGTGCAGTTTTGGATATTAGTATATTACAATTACAACTAAATTTCCTAAATAAGTTACAGATAGACCATAAACAAACAAACTTGAACATCCTGACAAATTTTATTAATCAATTAGTAGCTAATTACACAAATCTCCATTGAAATCCTCAAAATTACATTTAAATCTGTAAGTTTATGAACAAAACGACAGGAAAAAGGTAGTTGGTTGCTTGGGACAACTTGCAAATGGAATGTCGTTTTTAAATCGTTAATTCCCATTGTAATGAAGATGTTGTTTAAGTTTAAATTAATGAGGAGTTAAAGGGAGTTGCTTATTGCTTCCAAGCAACGCACCAAAATGAAGAAAAGCTGGCAATAGCGAAATGTGAGCTTTGAATAATTGGCATGAAGTGAAAGGCCAGAAAGTGTGAATAAACAAAAAAAAAAAAAAAAAACAGATTGGAGTGCGTTTCGTGATTTCATGACGTACCGAATATTGATGATTAAGGTTCAACTCACATTCTTCACACCTTTTTTTTTTTTTTTTTTGCATATCCTTTTCCTTTTCTCAATTTGGTTCCATTCATTTTGTTTTACTATGATTTGGGAAGCCATGTTTTACTTGTGAAAATATTTCTCATTTAAGAAAAAAAAAAAAAGGATTTATGCAGTGTAGAGGACCGGGTTGTATGCTTTTTGGTCACTAATTTATAGCGGATATAGACGATTCCACCAACTTCATTGGAGCAATTGATTTTAGGTGTTTGCTTATCAGAAGCTCTCAAGTTCGAGTCTCGGTTGATAGCTTTCTTATATATAAAAAAAACGGTGCTTCTTAAGTACACTTACGAGTTTATATAATAGATAATTTATCTATGAAATTTCATGTATCAACTCACAAACATTCTCCTTTCAAATTATATGATTTTGCTATTGGAAGAGTTTTGATGGAGTCGCCCTGGCTTAATTTACTTTTGTTTAACTTATATAAATTTATACAAAAGTTTGCGAGGGTACTTTGGTCATTTTTTAGCAACCGAAAATTCTTAGACAATCAAATATCATTTCTCTTTGACCTTAACCCTAGATTAAATTTACATAATTTAGTTATACAAAAACTAAAGTAATAACAACGGGAGAATAAAGAATATTTGAAATTGTTTTCTCCAAACTAAAAAAAAAAATTAAGATAGTTTAAAATGTAATTCGTAGGCACTTTAATAAATGTATAACGGCTCTAAACCATAGTTTGTAAGATAAATTCTTTGGTGAATTCACATGAACCAAACAATTATATAAATGAAATAAAAAAAGAACATAATTAAATTTGATGTTTGGTACATTTGCTGTAATGATGGTTTGTTGAAGAAAAATGGTTAGGTGTCATTTCTTGTTTCTTAGGTCGTTGACGTTCTTCGTTTCTAGTCAACCAATAAAATAATAATAAACAAATTATCAATTATGTAATTGCAGGTTGATACAATGGCTGGTTTTGCTTTTGCATGAAAATATTTATATTTAATTACTCGTTACCAGAAAATAGCAACAAAACAGAACAAAATTGCAAGACATGGTATACTGCAAACAATATTTGTGAATACAAGGTCGACAAGTCGTAGAGGGTAGAAAACGACAGGTCATCTCGTGGCAGAAGTGTTTTGAGGGCTTTTGCTCTACCAAATGAAACGGGACCGTTCAAGGATTAAGAATTCCTAGTTGAAGTCTGGTTTGACATGTTCATGGGTTTTGGGTCAAATATGACCAATTAAGGTCATCTTGGTTGGCTGCTAAACACAAACAAACAGTTAACAAAATTGTTTTGACCTTTATGGGTCTTTCCTTGGAAATTTCTTCAACATATTAACTCTGAATTTGGACATGATTCAATAGATTTTGTTTAGTAGATAAATATATAAATTAGTCACTTGACAATGATCCTAAACTACTTTACCCTTTTTGATATGTATAGTTTGACATTACAAGAGTATGGTCAAGTTAGATAAAATAAATAGATAGCCTTTAGAACACCTCATATTAATTAGAGAGACCAAAGATAGAAACTAGACATGAATAGTTTTCATACATGAATTTTCACCAAATGTACACATAAGTTTGTTTAGTCAAATTATATACCATTACATGAACTACAATTTTGTACGAATAAATTATGAACACTATAACGTTGTTAAAAATACTATATTACAATATACTTGTACGCGTCACATTTTAATTAGTGGTTTTAGCTACCTTAAAGAGTGAAATGTCATTTTTTGTCAAGGCCCAACGAGTCATTTTTTTGTTAATAAGTTCGAGAAAGAAAGTTTCTTTAAACATTTTGTGAAAGATCTTATAAAGAAAAATATATGGGTCTATCAAAATAACAAGACGTTGTACACGGAAAGGTAACAAATCATAAACATACTTGATTATAAATGGCATATCACTAATAATAGATTTCACAATATATTTAACAATTCTTAACTTACTATCTTTGCCAATATGTATAGCCATTAATACACAAACAAACAACAAAAATGAAGTATCCAATTTCAATGAGTTCGTTTGTTTATTTGACAATATATATTGTTTAAATTTCCAAAATTGAATCACTACTCAAATAGGTTATTTTTTCTTTTAGGTGTACTCATAACTCACTCATTTAGTCATTTAGCCCTTTTTTAGTCCATCATTGTAAGGGATACTATTAGCTAAGATGAAAATATTAAAAAGAAAAAAAAATCATGTGTTTAGTTCATTGATGTTAGGTTTACCAATTAAACCATTGACACCTAACACACTAAAATATTTATTATGTAATTGTGTAGTGCATATTATTTAGCAAAATCTAACTTATAAATAGACAATAAAGAAACTAAAGTAAAATAATAAATAAAATTACTAATATAAGTGTAATTGAGATAGTGGCCCTAAAAAATATACTAAAATTTAAGTAAATATAAAATGTACTTTATTCCATTATTGTTTTATTGTCATGGTGATATGTGATATATAACCACAAAATGCATGAGTAGACTGGTAAAAAATTGTTTCAGTTTAACTTAAGATCTCGAGTTCGAACCTAAAGAAATGCAGTTGCGTTAAACTTGGTAGGGAGAGTTTTGCCGCCTTCGAGCGTGGTATGACTAAAAAGTATCGATCCCATGCTAATCACGACCTCTTGAAATTTTTAGTGTGCGATATATATATATATGAAATCAAATCACTCTACTTATTTTGCATTAATCTACTAAAAAATATATTTTTATTTTTTATGAAAAAAAAAAGCAAAAAAGAAGCAAAAAATTGAGGGAAAGAGAAGAGAAAAGGGAAGAGTATGTGTTGCACACAATAATGCGTGACCGTTAAATCCCAATTCCCAACTCAACAAGCTATTCTTAGGCAGTTGTCAACTTGGCATAGCAAGCATACCAATATTCGTTGTTAATTAAATTCAATAAAAACAAATTTAATCAAATATCAAATTCCTTGTTTTTTTATTTTTCTATTTTAAATTCTGAAAAAATATAAAAATAAAAATATACTTGCAACAACAAAAACATAAACACAGCCACAACAACAACCGCAACATAGTGATATATTCTGGCAACAAAGCGTTTTCTCTCTTTATCTGAATCTCCAATCTCAATCGACGAAGGTCAGTTAATGACTCAATTCTCTATCTCTTACCTTTTGATTCTTCAATTCCATCGCAGATTCATTTTATGCGTTTGATTTTTCTCAATGTTTGTGTTTCTATTGCTTTGAATTGAGTAGTGTTGCAGCGATTTTGTGTTTTTCTGTTTTTATTTCGTTTTATTATGTGCTGAGGAACTTTGTGTTTGGTTTCCGGGAAAGGGGGGGAAAAAAGAAAGAAAAAAAAAAAAAAAAAAAAAAGGAGAAGATATAAGAGTGTTTGACGTTTTCTGTTAAATTTTGTGTTTGACGATAAAGAACTCAAAGTTACTGAAACAGTAGTATCAGGCTCAGTTGATCTATTGGTTTTTGTCTCCGGTAATGGATTGTGAAAAGCTTAGCATTTGATTAATCTGATTTCTGTTTGTCATTTTCCTGCATTTTCTCGGCGGCCAAACGGAGATTGTAGTTCATGTAGTATTATTCAATTGTCTGATCAGCGAATTATCTGCTGTTGGTGATGTGTTTTATAATGTTCTCGTGAATATGATTATCCTGTGGCTTTTATTGATTTTTACTTTAATGTTTTGTTGTTGAGAAGAAAATGCTGGCAAAGCAAAAGTATCAAGAAATCAAGATTCAAATTTGTCATCTATTTGTTTGCTCTGTACATTCGCAATCAAATGCCTCCACTTGACTTGATGAGGCTCTTCTTAGCCTGCCTATGCCCCTTTTCTTCTTCTTCTTCTTCTGTAAATGGGATCCAATAGATTATGAATCCTAAAGGTTAGGAGTTCCAGTTTTGTTTATTTGTTTTGTTTTGCAGATCAGAGAGTATTTATCTGTAAATGCAACTGAACAGTGTAAAATTGATTATCCCTGCTTTCAGCTTTCCCCTTGGCTCCAATCATTTGACTACTCTCAATCCTTCCATATTTTACTTCGAGCTATATTCTGAAATTTTGATTTCGCTTCAAACACAGTTTAGTTATTGTCTTTTAATATTTTTTGTTCCTTTTTTTCCCTACAACAGATCTTGTGCATCGAAATTTGGGGTGATATAGTAGCAATCATGCGGTATAATAAAGGAAGTAAGGTGGAAGTATTGAGCCAAAGGGAGGTACCCTCTGGTTCCTGGCATCGTGCTGAGATAATCTGCGGTAATGGCCACAACTACACGGTCAAATATGAGGGAATGGCAGGTGCTAATGGCAAGGAAATTGTGGAGAGGGTTCCTAGGAGGGACATCAGGCCGTGTCCTCCTCCACCCAGTGTTTGTGAGAATTGGATTCCTGGTGACATTGTAGAGGTGTTTGATAACCACTCTTGGAAAATGGCAACAATATCAAAGGTGTTGGGGAAAAAGTATTTTTTAATCAGGCTACTTGGATCTTCCCAGGAATTCAAAGTCAGCAAATCTCACCTCCGTTTGAGGCAGTATTACCAAGATGACAAGTGGGTCATGATAGGAAAGGTAATTTTATCTTAGTAATTTTATTTAAGTTATATTATGCAATAAATACTTATCTGAATGAAACTACTGGAATTTTGTGAGGCCATTTTGGTTTCCTGGTGTGGATTACGTTTTATTTTCCTTGTTCCTGTTTTCGTTCATTTATGTGCTAAACACGGGTTGGAGTTTATTCAAATTCTTGTTATGTAAATCGAAAATACACAACTGAATTAGCACTAATAGAGTGATAATATTGCTCATCTCTTAGTTTTCAAGCAAAACAATTAATACATGCCTAGAAATATCTCATGATATATCCTTTATGTAGTTATTTATCGACTTCCTTCTATTTTTAATATTTCAAACAGGTTTCTGGCAGTTGTGAAGAAGAGAAAGATGATGGAAATTTAAATCTCAAGTATAATCATAATTCAAGCTCCCAAGTTCAGCAGGCAAGTAAAAGAATAAATGCACTTGTAAAAGATGACTATTCTTTTGTTAGAAATAAAGGTGATTTCCAGGAATCCCATATTGTTTCCTCGCAAACTCTGAAGAGAGGGTCACCCTATTGCTATTCTCCAATAGAAGCATGTGCCGGAGCTGCTAAGAAATTCAGAGCAGTTGAAGAAGAGGGTAGGCGTCAGCGGCTTGTTGCTACCTATCCATCCTTATTTCGTGCACAGGTAGACGCTGTTGCTTCCCCACGCCAAATGCTGCATGAAAAATACATGCATGACAGAATATATGGGTTTTCTGAAATGGATGCTGAGAGGAGGAAACCAAATGATGCTGTTGGCTGTTCGCTTGCAATAAACTTAGACTCTAATGATGCTGATAGTGATATATGCTCTGTTGGTAGTTGTAGCATCAGTAGCAACAATTCCTATAAGGCATCTCATCACTTAACTATGGGTCCTGTGAAAGATACTGATGGTCATTTAAGTGATGCTGAGTCTATTTGTCAATTGGGGTATGAGGAAGGAAATTGTCTACTTCCTACAAAAGAGGAATTGGCTGCAGAAATCCATAGGTTAGAGTTGCATGCATACCGCTGCACTATAGAGGCATTGCATGCATCAGGACCCTTAAGTTGGGAACAGGAAGCACTGGTGACAAACCTTCGTCTTTCACTCCATATATCAAATGATGAACATTTAATGGAGCTAAAAAACTTATCTGCTGAAACGAATATCCCTAATAATTGACAATAAACAAAATAACCTTTTTGGGGGGATATAGATTCATTTTCTTTTTAGCAGTAGAATTTGTTAAACTTTTGCTTAATTGAGCTCACTTCATTGTAAGAATCAGGGTCAGATGTTGCTTTTGTTCTGGTTATTCAACCTATGATGGTCTAGATAGAAATGTATGTATTACCAACTTTTGAAAGTAATGAACGTTCCTCATCTTTATCTTCCTTTTTTCTTTTTGTTCCTTTGTTGCGTTTACACATTTTGTTATGTTTATTGTTAGACTCTCTTCTTTTTCTTTTCAACTAGAATGTGAATATGGTGGAAAGTATACCATAAAATTTGCTAAGAGTTGTCATGTCAAGCAATTTGTGGATCTAATGTGCATTTTTATTTTATTATGAATGTGATGTTGGCATTTTGATTCTGAACTAGTGTGCTATTTGTATCAATGTTATTTTCTTACCAGAGGATTGAGGATATTGTGCTTTTGACTTACCTGTATTGATGTCATGTATATCACTAGTGTTTCACTAAAGTTGTAAGATTCTTAGTTTTGGAATCTCTTGTGTATAATGAAGTTGGCCCATGCTATGTGTTTTCATATGATATGAATATCATCAATTTCCTCAATACCATTTGGCTGCATAAGCAGATTCATTGGGGGATGTTATTGATGCTTACCCTGCATTTTCCAGGGCCAAAGTAGGAGGCAAATACACCTTGCTTCCAAATCAAGACTTACCCTTCTAGACAATGGGAAATATATAGGATTGCTTGTGATGAGCCACTGGTATTGCTGATTTACTGGTTGCAACGTGCTTCCTCTCTCAGGGCACCAGTGAATCTTAGATATCTGTTCTGCTGAAGGACGTGAGCTCAGCATCTTGTGGCTGTCATGGAATAATCTGATATCTAGATGCTTGAAAGGTGTTACTTTCGGACCTTTGCCTAAGCTCATCCATGATTTTTGCTTCCTAGCATGTGGTAAAGTTGATCTGCTAGAATGTTATCACGTGGACTCATTTTATTTTTGTTATTATAGATTTCATAGTTAAATTGAGTAATGTTCTTTTTTGGCTTGAATTTTCTTATCCGAATTCAACATTTGTGAAGCATTTGAAGCACATTTACTTTACAGAAGTAGGGTAAATACCATGTAGAATCAGAAGGTGTGTTTGGTTTAAGCATGTTTTTTGATGCATCAGAATCCTGGTCAAATGAGTAAGAACCCTTGTAGGAATTGCTTGCTTACTAAATTTAGTAAACAACAAAGAAAATAAGGTAGGAAGTTTTCCAAGTAAATGGATGTTGGAACGAATATTATGATACTAAACTTTCTGCGTAGTTGCTGAGATGGAGTCAAGTACTTCATGGCATTCTTGAAACAAAACATAGATATTCTCGGTGTCAGTTTTCCGTATCATAAAACCAAGTTAGAATGCCCTTCTGTTCTACAAACAACAATATTCTTTTCAAATTTAATGCTTATTATCTATAACATCAGGAAGAGATGTAGCAAGATTTGAGTTGCTGGATCTGTTAGTAATTATTTGTTACTTCACTCACTAAGCAGTTTTAGGCCTGTGTCTGAGTTCTGTAAACGCTTCCAAACCTGATTAATGGTAAGACTGAAACGTGTGGTTACCATTGTCTTCTCATAGTTATTAGCCTGTAGATAGTAGCTGCAAGTCATTTCTAATGTCTTATGGCAGTATTCTCCATGTTGCATAGAAATGGTAAGAGAAACTTCATCAGGTTTCCTTATATGGTTCTAGCTGAAATTGACTTGACAACCCTTGAAAAGTTCCAATCAAGCTGCATATTGATGCAAGGATTGCTCTAGAAGGGCGACTATCACACTTTGAAGTAGTAGTTCTTGATTACCGGTTTGTCCCAAGAGATTGCTCATATCTTCTTTCTAAAATTTGTATATCAATTTGAGATGTCCTAGCTTGAAGTTGTTGGCCAAATAATTATTTTGGGTTGCTATATAGTGTGATAGTCAAATGATTTTCCAGTGTTTTCTCTTCATGATACCTTGATTCTTTCTTGGCTTTAGGAATGGCTTTCATCCAGGAGCCCATCTTCTCTTATGTGAAGTTAAGTAAAAGGAGAAACAGAAAGTTTCAGTTTCTGACATTCCATATAGTTCTATCTTTGTCTCAGCATGTTAGAAATAGCAGACATCAAACTGCGGTATACTTGGCTGTCTTGTGTATGATGTCTCGCTCATCTGGATCTCTCATGAATTATTTGCACCATATTTGTCTCTAATCGGCAAAAGTGGTAATTAAGTGCCATAGCATCCGTACATATCTTCAAGCAGGATTGGCATTAATTTGACTGTGATATTTCAGCTGCTTGTCTGTTTCCAAATATTGATAATGTTTGAAGTTCAAGATAACATGGGCCAGAGTTGGAAATCTGTTATCTGTTTTTGTCGCATAAATCCAGATTTTCCTGTTATTTCCATTTTTACCTTATCTGCATGTTATACCACCAAAATTAACATCATATTTTATTTATTTACCAAAAAAAAAAAAAACTACAACTCTCTACTAATCTTGGTACTATCTTAAGGGACAGGGTTGTTCCAAAGAAAGGGCATTTTTGCATACTATTATAAGCTGATCTCTTATTAGAATGACTTTACTTAATTAACTCTTGCATGACTTAAACAAGTTATATTTGTTACATTTTCATTGTCCAAAAGATTTTTCTTTTATTCTTTTTGAGGGAGCATTGTATTTAAGAATTCATTATGAATTAAGGAGTACAAAATAAGTTAATTTTGGTTCTTCATTTTTATTTGGACAGTTATATTATATGGCTTTCAGCAGTCAGGAATGATGCTAGCAAGTTTTCAGTACATCAGCTATAACCAATTAATTTGAGATTGTTTCCTTTCATTTCATCTAGCATAAGACATCTTGGTCATGTGAAAGCAGGCATGATTTCCCGCTATGCTTCTGCTTATTCTTTTTTTTTTAATACTTAATTTTCATTTTTCAAGAGAACACTTTGCTTTTCATGTAGGTGAGACTACAAGAGGCTTGCTTTAGCAGTGTCATGCTTACTGAAATGTCATTCCAATGCAGACATTCAGGGGTTCAAAATTTTTCTTATGAAGCTGGTACAGCCAGATTCTTCTTGTTTATTGATTTTATTTGACCAGATATGCATTTTTCTGTTGATGTGCAAGCTGAAAAATATTGCCATACAAGGCTACATAGTTTAGTTGGCAGCTGTATGATTCTGAACATTTAATGAAAAAACACTGATGTTTTTAGAATTGTTTCTATAGATTTCCTTTGGACACATCTACTGCTCTGGTATTTGACTGGTTTTACTATAGTACTTGTGTATTTGCTTTGTTAAAAACATCACCATTTGACTTGCATTTACATGTTGATGTCAAGTGCCGACATAGGAAGGGTGGTGGCACTCCAACGAATTTGCTGTATATGCAAGGAATGAAAGACAAGTTTCCGAGTATGATAACTGCACTCCAGCTGGTTCTGGTTTGTATTCTTACTAAAGTTGAGACAACAAGAGAGAATAATTTTTTTAGTTATTAATGTAGTTGCTGGTTTTCTTTGGTATATTATTAAAGGATAATATACATTCATGTCAGGGCCATCTTACAGGATCCCAACTGCTTGAGCTTGAGTTGTTGACTTGTTTTCAATTTCATGTAACCTCTATCATATGTGGATTTACTTGAAAGTTGAATCCAGCAAAATGGGTCTCTCTCAAATGGGTAAAGGCCCATCAGTGAAGGTTGGTTGCTTCTGTCTCAATCCTAAATCCAGTATTCTGTGGGCCCAAATGGGTCTCCCTCATTAATCTTCCTGATGGCCCAACTTTTTTTCTTTGCTGTGATAGGGCATGCAACTATGCAAGCATGAAACTTCCTACTCTGGCTGGCATGGCATGGCAAAGCAAGTTACATCAGCTTGCTAGCTGGAAAGGAGCTCTTTAGGTGAGAAAGGGCAACATTTGGTATGTTTCTCTTTTCATCTATTTGATTACGTTTTTAAGCTCTGCTTGGCTGCCATGCAATTTTACATTGCAACCTTCCCTAAAATGCTAATAAAATAAAATACTATTAATTAAAAAAGAGAGACAAAAAGACTATGAAACATCAGCTATCACGAAATGATGCATGTTTTCTTCTATCTGGAGTCCAGAGGTTTCCCCAACCTTAGCAGCATTCATTAAATCAACTTTGGCCTCTTTCTCAACCTAACTTTTCGTGTTGCTCCTCCACGCAATGAGATCAAACAAAAAGATAGATATTAATAGCTCCTTTTCACAAGTCAAGTCCTCTAAGATACGATGTTGGGTTGCAAAATTTCATGCTTGGAGGATAGGCAACTGAAATACTCGTATTCAAATTTTCATATGGTGTATAGTCAATATTGGCCTAACTCATCACCAAACCTCTGTATTCTTCTTGGTATTTTTAATTCATTAATCTTTAATTTACTGAAATGCAATCTTGGAGGAGGAAACATGAAAGAAAAGGGCAAATGCACAGTTGTGTCTTTCAGTTTTTGTCACCAGGATGAACAACACATTTCCATGGTGTCATTCTTTTTGGTTAGATTTAATTAATTTTAATTGATTAAACAAGTGATAAATTAAATAAAAAAAAATAGAGATATAGATGGAGATAGGGAGAGAAGTGATGGATGAGAAGTGTGTAATATATTGCTAATGCATTTAAGTGGCTCCACCAAATCCTCTGCCATTGTCTCATTTGCATCTGTTCATCATTGGTGCTCCCATGTGATCTTGCCTCTCCTAGACACTAACTGAATGAATGAGATAGATGTTTTATATCATTATACCCCTCCTCCCTTATTTTATTTCAACATATTATTCTCATAATTTGGAGTTTCTATTTTCAACCACTTCTCCTCCTATGTGTCATTTTACTTGCATGTGGCAATGTTACCTTCACTCTTTACTTTTTCCTCTCTTTTTTGGTTTCTTTGTCTAGGAAACTTATGGCATACAAAATTTAATTTCTATTCTCTTTAAATAATCAAAATGATTGGTTTGTTAGGCTAAAATGAAAAGTATATGTTTAATGGTAGTAATATTCATAATATTGGAAAGTGAAAGGGTAGTGCAGTCAAGTCAAGAATCCACAACTCAAGCACGCCATATGTTGACATAGGAGTCTGTAATAGAATAGATGGGGACCAACAATTGATTAGACCAATGAAAGTTCCAGTTTTTGGAAGAGAACAAATTCATCAAAGTGGTAACTAACAATTATGCAAATGAAAGAGATTTTTGCTTGCATATAGTTGCTTTTTGATATTGATACTGATATTGATATTGATATTAGCCTCCCAATTAATATACTTATATTATTGATTCCTACTCAAAATAAATAATTTTGATACATAAAACATACTATATACACACACAGGCCACAGCATTAGAGCTGGCAATTGCATTAATGTTTGCAGATTTTTAGTTTAATTATTTGGGTCAGTTTTGGTTGGGGGAGCCTCTAATCCAAATATTGAAATCTTGGTGTGTGGATGAGAGCTAGAGATCAGATCAGATCATAATCACATATATGATGATATATCTTGGGATCTGACTGTACTTGGATTTATCACTTGTGGGTCATTTCATTAAGATCAGACAGTCCTCATTCCCTTTAACAGAGAGCTTACACTGCAGAATCTGCACTGTGCAGTGCTGAACACTAGCAATTGTTTTAGCTGACCTTTCAAGAAAGAGTGATGAAAAAAAGGGGGAAAAAGATAGATAAGTAATGATATGATATGGCAGAGAAGGGCTTTGATCAGAGTTCAGAGTGAGTACTCAGAGTGAGATATTATAGAGATCACATTATTCATTGATTCACAAAGACAAAACTGAAAAGCTATTACTAGTAGCTAATAGAGAAGTGCCAAAGCATATAGAAATTTTGTTCTTGCCAATCATCCAAAAGGAGCCCTCATTGACCAAACCTGTTATTGCTAGCTTTCTTTGTCTGTGAAATGATAGACCCACCATTTTCTCTGTTTACAGCATCTCACATTATAGCCAAAAGGGTAGACATGAAAGCCAGCTTAATTTCTTTGGCATTAGGAGACATTTATTATACTAAATTAATTATTTGGTTCCATCATACAACTAATAAAATCTAGCTAGTTGTCTTTTTTCATATCATTTACTACTATTTGTTATCAATCATAATCTTATTCTCTCATTTAATATAGTAGATGCTGCAATGTCTATGAACAAAACTGAAAGCTGGGTACTTTGGCATGTACTTGGAACCAGACATTCACATGCAACTTGGGGTCATGAGTCATATTAATTATATACATGAGTATAATTTTACATGTTGCTAATTGTTATTGTTTTGTTAATGATCATATTACCTAATCAAATCCCCACATTGATAAATATAAAATTTGCATGAGAATAGAAAAAAGAATAACTGAAGCATTATCCATGCATGAGGGAGGAAGATCACTGAGCTACCTCATTTGTTAACATTTTTTATTCACAAGGTTATATATGTATATATATTTTTTGTACTGTAGCATATAGCTTGAACTTTTCAGATGGGTCCCCACTGGAATGTTAATTTTGTTGTCTAGTAAGGTTGGGGGGACATTTGCATAGATGTTCATGTCAAAGCATGCTTATAGGACAAAACACACATATATAAACATAAGTCTCCAATTATAGTTAGTATAGAATAAAGAAGAGGAAAAGGCGCTAATTAATACTAAGACACGGGTTACAGTTAATCAAAAGAGGCCTGTCACGTACATATTACGTGAAAATATAGGCAGAAACAGGTTAGAAGGATCGTGATGAACGATACAATAATTTAAACTATTAGTAAAATATATAGTATAATAGACTAGCATAGCACAGCACAGCTCGTAATTTGAGATTAGTGTCGTGATAACGAAGAATAAACAGGTTTGTAATTGTGATTAATTATGTACCATGGTACTGTGTCATTAATTTATATATATATAACCAAAGATATGGTTTTGGGAATTGAAAAATGAAAATTAGGTGAGGATATAGAAATGGAGATCACATGGATTGATATGGCATGGCATGCTTTGATTCCTTTTTAATAAAAGCTAAAAACACCAAAACAGTACTGCTTAGAGGTTCAAGTCTTGAAGGGTAGTGAAGAGAAATGCTTTCTGGGGACCATCATAGTAACTAAAAGCTTCCTTAAGAGAGCATAAGAAGATCCCAAAAAGCAGAAGCACAATGTTTTGTGAAACAATAACTAAATTATTTTATTAAAAAAAAAAAAACTCCATTTGTTCACATCTTTCTTCAATCTAAACCATGAGGTGTTTGAGCAGGTCTGCAAACTCGAGGTTGACACCTTTAAGCCGTTTTACCACATCTAGACTAATTCTTATTCGAAAGTAAGTCACAGATAATGTTCATCTCTCTTCACATTGGTGTGTTGAGCGAGAATCGAATGCAAGCGCTTGTCCCTCTCTCCAGAAGTGTGTTTATATCTTCTTTTATGAATCTTATTACTTGCTGTTAGTATTTACAAAGCCCTATAAAGAAGAATATTAGTTGATAAATAATATAGTGTAACATGGTGGATCACATTGAGAGTGTCTCATCTTATGCATGAGCATTGAGTGGGTTTGCTTGAAAAGAAAACAAGCAATGCATTGGGCACAGGAACTCATGTTGTTGTTGCTTTTAATTCTTGTACTAAACACACATACAAGTAAAAGCTATGTAGCTTCACTGGTCTCATGATCTATCTCTGCTGTGATGTGCTGCCCAAATATGATTTTTGTGATAAACAAATGGGATTGCTTTGCTTGTGTTTGTGGAGTGTTATTGGGTTGTGTAGCAAAGCAACCATCACTACGCAATTCAAGTTTCTAATTCTGTCTTTTTTTGTTCCTGTTTTCGAAAAACAGATAGTTGCAGGAAGGAAGCTTCTCTTTGTTAATTTACTAGAAATCAGTAATTAATTAGCTTCATTAACATGGTATTGAAAAATGAGTTCATTTCCGATTCTGGTGCTGTTTGTTTCCGTGACAAACAAAAATCAAGGACACAAATATGTTCACACATTCTACTATGGTTCTTTAAATTGTGCATATTTTGCTAAATAGAAACATGAACTCAATCTGGTGAGAGACTTCATTGTCAATTTAAGGAAGAAAAACAAAATGCATGTACATATGTTTTTTTCAAAAAAAATTAATTAATTTCCATTATGTTTTTTTTTTTTTTCTGTAAACCGAAAAGAACCGCAGGTTGATCCCTTTGTGTAAAGAGTTTGGAATTCTCATTTGAAATTGATTTCGAAAATTGCGCATCCAGCGGTCCAACTTGCTTGTATTTTGAATCAAGTCCCATATTTGTCTTAGACAGCCAAAGTCCCATATAATAAATAGAAAACAAAACTGGTAAAAATATATGGTAATAAAAAATAATGTTTTATTTTTTTGGTGAATGATCATTGTTTAATCTGAATTTGATTTAAGTGAAACACAATTTTTTTTATTAGTAGTTGTTGCTTCTCTTTGACTTGAGTTAGATTGACATTGAAGAGTGTTATCGTTTTGTACACAATTTTTTAGCGATAATCTCATATGTGACTACTCGTGCACAAAGTTGGAGAGTGGCTAATTGCTTCTTTGCTTCATTTGGATGAGGTCGGATTAGTGTTTGACAACTTTTCTTACAGATGAAAAGTTTTTCAAGAAATGCATGTGATTCTGTCTCAGGACATAATGTAGCATTATGATCAGATGTTACAATACCATGTTTAAGCTAACACTTTCGTCATTTCTTTCACTTCTTCGTCGTAGCAATGGTTAAGATATAGTTTCAGGCGTTAAGGGAGTTTCTCTTACGACTAAAAGTGTTGGGAAAGGATGGTTGAGATGATTGTCGTCACTTGGTCTTAAATTACTTTCAAACTCTAGGTTAAGATTTATTTGAACTTGAGTTTTCTTCCAAAGAGTAGGTGAACAAGGAGTGTATCTTATTTTATAGAGCAAATTGAGGATAATCCTTATGGGGTTATCACTTAAAACAAATAACACTTTATGGTTTACTTAGTAGCACATAGCCTCCTGTGGCTTCATTTTGGACTTTCTGTTATAACACCGTTAGTTTATGACACAAAAAGACAATAATACTCCTAAGTGATATTTTTTAAAAGCCAAACAAGCCCTTAAGCCAAAACACCTTCTTCTCCGACCTTTTTCCGGCGAGGCTGAGCTAGGCTCCGGCGTGCTCTGCTCCGTTGGCTCGCGCTCCAGCTCCGTTGATCTCCAGCTCGTCTCCGGCGTGCTTTGCTGTGTTGGCTCGCGCTCGAGCTCTGGCAACCCCATCTTCTCCGCTCGCGGCGAATCGAGATCTGCTCCAACTCCGCTCACGACACTCCATCCTCCTACTTCGGCGAGGCTGACGAGCTTGCTCCGACGACGATACTGGCAACACCGCAAGCTCCATAGCCACCACCATCCTCTTTCTCCGCTCACGACCCTCCACTCACGATCGTGTTCGAGTTCGAGATCTCGAAATCACGGTTCACCGTCGCTCGTATCGATAGCCACCATCGTGTGTCGTTGAATCGCCGAAAACGGCCTCAGCATCAGCAGCACGAGCACGAGAATTGCCAGATCTCGAACTCACGACCACGAGTACTGCCAAGATCTTGAACAACCACCGTGTGCCGTTGAATCGTCGTCCTTCGTGTGCCGTCGTCGCTGCTTCGTGAGAGGGTTAGGGTTTCGTCTCCAGCCATCACCGATTTGGATCATGGAGGTCGCCGGAGGTGCATATCTGGAATCTCACCCAAATATGAGATTATTAGGTTTTATTTTGAAATGGATTCCATTTTGGTTTCATTTTGGTATGAATTTGATTTTGGTATGAATTTTATTTGGTTCTGATTTTAGTTTGGATTTGATTAAGTTTTGATTTTGGTTTCAATTTGAATTTCATAAATTCCGGCGATAAATGCAGATTCCGGCGACCGGAAAATTCAGAGTCGCCGGAATCTTACATCAATTAAGGAAGAAGGGCATTTTAGTCATTAAATAAAAATATATAACATGTGCACATCATGTGACTAAATCTGTCCAACTTTCCATCTATTTTAACGGAAAAAAATCCAAAATGAAACCACAAGGTGCTATGTGCTACAAACTTAACCATAAGGTGTTATTTGCTTTAAGTGGTAACCCCATAGGGGTTATCCGCAATTTACCCTTTCATCAACCACCAAAAGAAGCATAAACCTGTTTAGAGTAATCACTTGCTATCTCGTCTAAATATGTTCCTGCCTAAATTTTGTAAGTGAAATATTACGGTATTATTTTTGTTCTATGGTTGTATTATAATAATAGAAAAGTCACTATTTCAAGGTGTTATTCTTGTCCTTTTTTTTTTTTTGATGATCTGATCAGAGGTATATTTTGATGATTTCTTCAGGTAATGTTCTTTTGTTAAGGAACAATTTGCAGTTAAGTCCAGATATATCGGAAGTTCCACAAGAGAAATTGCTTTCACTAGTTGCTGAACGGTTGATTGATTCCAACAGCAATATTAATGTAATAAACTTTCTTCTTTGTTACTTTAAGATTATAGTTATTTTCTGTTTAGAGTTGATTGTGGTCCACTTTCCTTTCCACGCTCAGAATAAAGATGCAGGGTATGTTGAAAATCAGCAGCAGAACATCTCAGATGCAATTGATCTGCTTCCTCGATTGACAACTGGGATTGATGTAAATACCAAATTCAAGAGGTTAAACTCTCTGTTTTTTTGTTGTTTCACTCAATTTTAAATTCTCATGGGGTGTCTCACTCTCACCTCCTTTAATTCTTTGACAAAATATCCATATTACATGCAGGATAGATGATTTTGAGTTTACTCCTGGATGTGCTATATTTGATTTACTGGATATTCCATTATATCATGGCTGGATAGTTGATCCCCAGGTATGCTTTGTTTAGGACTTGAAACATTTTTGTTTTGTAAGTTACAGACAGTTGTAGAAGTAGCCTTAAGTCAGACTTTGTATAACATCGTTGTCATTGATGTGTAATCAGTGAATTCGAAATGTTATTATAGGTTTCTTTTTCCTTATATCTTGGCCATAGCCAATAAATTATTTGTTAAAATATTTCATTTGCTAGTTTTTAATAAAGTACCGATTTGCCGGATTTGGACATCACTTTGAAATGAACTTTTGGGCATGTAGGCACTATGCACATATTCATTGCATCTGTGACATTCTTCAGTTTGAGTTCAATTCATTTTTAAACTGTTCATTGTTGTGTGGTGTGATGTTGGACACGGAAAGTTTTGACAACCTTCAACCCTTGAATGTCTACATCTGCCTATTTTTAGTAGCCACTATCTAATGTTTTAAAGAGTGCTTATATATTTTCAGTTGGCTTTATAATTTTTATCTGTTGAGGACTTTCTGATCCAATTTTAACGATATGATGCGGTATTTGTTTATGTTTCTTGGTTTAATATTTAATTCCTTTTGTGATTCTGTACCAGGATGAAGCTACAGCTAATGCTATTGGGTCAAAGTCATACAATGCTCTTACAAGTGAACTTGTTACCTTGGATACACAAAATATGGAGGGTAAACATCAAAGCAATCCTGAAGAGGATTGTGTTGATTTTGCTGCTGCTACAGCTGCAGCTCTAGGCGTTCCTTCTCCTAGCCTTTCGAAAACAAAATCATTCGACGAGTCTCCTCATGCAGCCTCTGATCACCAGACTGCGAGAAAAGGGGACCTGGAAGAAGAAGCAGAACTGTTGAGAGCTATGAAATTGTCCGAGGGTGAATCACCTGTGGGAGAGGGAAATTCTGTGGTAGAAATTGATGATATGGTGATTATATCTGACAGTTCAGATGAATCTAAGAAGGCCGTGCCTTTAAACTCTGGAAATACAACACATGTTCAGAATCAAACTTTTCACCAGCCAGAAGCATTTGTGCCAGCTGATTGTAATGCCTCAAACAGGGAGAATAATGATCTCACACATTTCCAAGCTATTATAGTGGAGACAGCTAGTTCATCTTTGAAAACGGAAGATGGAAATAACCTTGATCGGTCAGCATGTGCAGAATCTAATGCACCTGTCATTTGTAATGATGTGGAAGAGAAGAGTAATGTTGAAACACAACACCAAACTGAAAGTTCAGCTTCTCTTTCTCTTGGAAAGGATACTGTATCAGTGAATTCAAACAATAAGGATGTTTCACGAGAGACAGAAAAAATTAGTGAGTCCATTATTGCACCAGATGCTAATGAATCAGCAGCTCATCAGAACGGGTGTGTAACTGAATTGTCTTGCATATCTGCTCCAGATGCAGATCCAGGTTCACCACATGCAGACACACCTGAAGCTTTAACTCCCAGTGTTGATGACGGTGAACCAATATATGAGGGAGAGGAACGTATAATGGAATCAGGACTTACGAATGATGAAAATCAGGAACCTATGTATGAAGGTGAGGTGGTTCTTGCAGAGCAAGCTGACAAAAATATTGTGGAATCCTGTGACAGAACGTCTAAAGATGAAATCACTCCAGAACAAGGTGAGTGGCCTGGCTTCCATACGAAGGAAAAAAAACTGTATTTTCTGTTTTCAACTTTTTATAAGTATGTTCTGCCTTAGCCGAATTTGTCCACTTTCTCTACAAATTTTCTATAAAGAGTGGAGAACTATTTTGGGCCTGAGGTTGGATTTTTTTTTACATGTATTCTAACTGTTCTAACTTCGCTTCAGGGGAACTGATCAGGAACTTTTTGAAGAACAATGCCAGTCAATTGACTTTTTATGGGTATGTTAACTCTTCGTTTGGAATTGAAAAATCGAAAAGTATATTTCTCTGTACGGCGCTTACTTCTTACAAGATGTTTATTTGATTGGTACTTAAATTTGTGGCAGCCTTTTCTGCTTACAAGATGGTTTGAAAGAACGTGAGCTGGGCGTCTTTTTCCGTAATAACCATTTCAGCGCCATGTTCAAGGTAAATTATTAGCCTGAATATGCTTCTTACTTACTTTAAAGCCCCAGCTCATGTATTGTGATAGGCAAATTAAAGACATTATAGTCTTTCATGTCTTAGCTCTAATACCATGAATTGTAATCCTAAATGAAATCATTAAATTTTGTCCATTGTGCAGTATGAAGGTGAACTTTATCTCTTAGCTACGGACCAAGGTTACCTGAATGAGCCTGATTTGGTATGGGAGAAACTAAATGAGGTAAAGCTGTTTACTCAGATATCTTGTTTATCTAAGTGCATGCTATTTTATTATGGTCTAAATTAATGAGTTGCTGAAACTAATATTAGTCAAGATTAGAGTGAGGGATGCGCTTCATGGCTTTTCAATATTTGGAAGCATTATGCATTTTTGGTAAAAAAAAATGCAGAAAATTAATTCTTCTTGTCACTGCTTGATTTAGATTTCACAGCATATTAGCAGTCTACCTGATTTGTTTGTCAAGATTAATAGCGGTTGTGGCTTTCTGGCTATGTTGGTAAATTTGTGCACTGGAGAATGATAAGAGAAAAAGCAACTTGACTAATTGAAACATTACATTTTGCTGTGATGTGCAAAACACTTGGGTAAAGTTTGGATCATAAAAAAAATGCGCGGGAATGTGCATGATTTGCATGATCAAAGAATCTCAATACAAACATGATGAATTGCAATCTCATTTCCATTCCGATTCTTGACTCCCAACCCTGAACAAAAATTCTAATCCAAACTCTACCTTATTATGCTCACGGTTTTCTTTCTTTCATGTTTATAGTTTCATAAGATGTATCATTTCCTTGCTGCCACGAAAGATATCTTGGGCTATGTCATTAATTGTTGGTTTGCATGCCTTGTTTTGTTTAGTTAGTTAATTTAGTTAGTTAATTTAGTTATCCATATGTTTCAGGTTAATGGGGATACAGTCTTTATGACGGGTAACTTTAAGGAATTTAAGGTCGAAAGTCGTGCTCCCGAGTCATGGGATGAAAATAATGTCAGGGCCAGTACTGCGGTATGTAGTTCTCTTTAGCCTGGAGTTTCTTAAACTTTATCTAATCACTAACATCAAACTAAATCGACTCTTCTCCATCTCCTTTGGAAATTTATGTCAATTATGTTGAAATATCAGGACTATCTCGCAAGCATTGACAGTGCATCTCAAACGGGTCTAGATATAAAGTAATGTTTTTCACTAAATACGTGAAATTTTTTTTTTCCATATGACAAATACGTTAAAAAAATTCTATATGTAATTCACTTATTTTGCACTTCAATGTTGTGGCAGTTCTGATCTGCAACTGGCAATAGCTCTTCAGCAACAGGAGTTCGAGCAACAACCACAACGTCAGAATTCCCAGCAGCCCTCTGTTAGTGGTGGTGGTGGTTCGAGGATGGTCACAGGCCCCCAGGTATTTTTCTTCTTCGTTTCAGTTCTGTTTCTTTTTGGCTGAGATCACTAAATTCGGTACTGAGACATTTAATTTAATCAAGTAACCTGTTGGTGTTTCTAGTTATAGCATCTTGATTGAATTTATTCGGTCCGGATTGAATTTGAACCAGGACTTGACTAGACCGAAGACCAGATCAAATTCATTTGGTCAGGACCGGTTGGGTCCAAAAACCTGTTGGTGTCACTTCGAAGTTGATATCTTTGCCCTCAGAATACGATTTAGACTGTTAAATATTTATCAACCCATTTTAAAGATGATGTTACTACGGTTGCTATATGCCTACATTAAACATCTTTCATTTGGTCAATTTTACCATTCAGCATTTAAACAGTAGGTAGCAAGAATCCTATCTACAGCAAAACTTTGCATCTTTCATTCCCGTCATTCATGTAGATAAACTAATTTCCGCAACAAAAATTGCAGGTGGCGAGAAACACAAACCGGTACCCAACTTCATCATCTTCCCGACCCGAGCCAAAATCAAAAGACAAATGTACCGTGATGTAAATGTTCCGTGAAGGTACCTTTTCCCGGGTTCGTACTGTAAATTGCTCTTGTCTTACCCTAGATATTCGTCTCTGACATGTAAATAACTAAATAAGCATATAGTAGGAGGACATGGAACCCACTCGGTTTCAGCTTTTAACCTCTCACACTCATAAGGAAAGTGTCCCCGGTTTGTGTGCGTAGGGTAAAAATTCACTTGGTAGGCGACAGTGGTCCCGATTTTCACGTGGCTGTATATGGGGTTACGAATAAATATCTAGTGGAGATAAAAAAAGAGTACAACATTGCTATCAAAAATACAGATAGGATGTGGATATGGCATGACAAAATGACACTAGTGGTTGGGATTGGGACACAAGTTTGGAGGAGAGTTTATGCCGTTTGATTCATGCTTTTCACCTAATCAATAGGGTTGGGTCTTGCACTTTATTGTAAGATTATCATGTGTCAGTGTCTCGATGTCCTTGTGCTATAAAGATTGACACAGCAGTGGAGCCCAAGTTGGTTTGAGTTTTGGGCTAATTAGAGCCGTGTATGCAACCATTTTCTCCCGTAAAGTTTTCTAATAATTGCTCATTCTCTGTAGTTATCTAGTCTGAATTTAGAAGGTTTGCTTTTGTTCTGTAGTGAACCATTTCGTGGTCTAGTGCCGTTTTAGAGACTGAAATACCCGACTTGATAGTTATAAACCCGGATTCAATAGGATTTAAGATCCCGGTCCAATTTGAGCGGGAATGTTGAGACATGGAGTTAGCACAACACGGCTTTGTTTCCATATCTGTTACCCCTGAGGTGGGGAGATTGTATAAGTAGAGAATTGAGTAGCACCAGCTGCAACTCCCTGAACCTTCTATTTTATATGTCCGCACGAATATTCAGCATGCCGTGTTTGTCTTAACTAGTATATAACATAATATGAACTTGGCACGTTAACATAAATTGTCAGCTCTAGATGACCATATCTTATGCATCAAACTTATGGGTTTTAAAATTAAGTTCTGGTTTAATTTTGGGTCGGACAACCTTTGCCTATTATATATCGTGTTCTCTCTTTTGAACTCGAATCTCATTTGAAGTTGGTATTGCCAACTCTAACAGTGGCTACAAAACCGATCTTGAAATTTTCACTTTGTACTTCATAATTCTTAGTATCGACGAATATATATGATGATTGGTGCTCCTAGAATAAATGGGACAAGTCAACTATAGCTGTTTTGACGGTACGTGTAACAGTGTAATTGGTTGGAGCATTTGGGTACCACGGATTGGACCCTACCGTAGCTCTCCAAACACCTATTGAAACGTGTCAAAATGGTACAATTTTTTATTACTCCATCTTAATGGGATTAGTGAAAGGCAATTTACTCAAAGCCTCAAGTAACACTTGGGTTTCTCCTTTTGGACCCCACAGCATAAACCTAGGGCCATCTTTTTGACTTTTTCTATAATAAATGTGTTAATTGTGAAAGGATAATGTTCTATAATCTCCATTTACTTCTTCATTTTTGTGGGTTTGAAATTGAATTTATTGTTTTCAATTTTTCTCCAAATGAATAGTATGATACTTATTTAGTTCAAATAATATAGTAACCATATGTCATTGGGCTTTAATTAATATATTTAAATGAAAGCAAATAGTGTATAGCTATGCTCAATTTATTTGGTATTAAATTGGATCAAAACTAAGCTATATTGTACTACCGACAATGAATAATTTATTTGAATTATTAGGAATTATTAAGTTAAAAGTAATACAAATGTGATTGATAGGTAGGTAACTAGGCAGCATATAAAGTGGTGAGAAGTTGATTAACACTTTAATTTACACCTATGAGAGAAGATGATTAGCCAATGGATTGACCTTTTCTTATATATGGTTATGTGAGGTGGTAGATAGAGGTTATATTACGATTTTGGGTTCGATTTGGACTGATAAAATGTAATTCGAATCCAATTTGAATGAAATTTGGAATATATTTTTGAATAGAACAAAAAGTCTATGTTTTGCGTAAAATAAGCGGATTTATCTGATTTGGTCTAAGAATAAAGTTGGATATCCACGAATTTGGATCTAAATTTTGAGCTTTGCTCCAATTATGCATAGTATATATTAAAGTTGTTAATTTAGTCTCTCTATTTGTCAACAGCTGTAAAGTTAATTTCAAATTTGTAGGCTCAAATTGCATAAATATACTTCATCATTATTTGTTCTGGTCGAACAAAACAACATTGTAAAACTCGAAACTTAATCTAAAATTCACAACCCACATGTATTCTAAATCGAAATAGATTTAGGTTTTTTCAACTCGAAGAAACTCAACCCAAACGGGACCCTTTATTTCTAGCACTAATTGATAGGTTTATAGAAAATAAATAAAAAAGAATAAAGAAGAAGAAGAAGATGACGATGGCGATGATCAGATGCTAAAGAGAAAACGAAAGGTGAGGATGAGTGAGGCTTTGGTGAAAGCGACAACACCATATGATCTCTCTTTGTTTGTACCTATATTTCATTTGGGACCACATTTTTTAAATAAAGAGAATATTTTAATTAGAAATTAAAAATATATTTTGTATAATTTTCCCTTTAAAAAAATTGTATAATTTTATTTACAAAATGACAACTTTATATGAATAATAACGAGTCATACTTGATAATAATATTTTTTTCTCTAGGTAGTTTTATTGTTTAAGCAACTTTTTTCACGTTAGTTAACATAGTTACATCAAATACCTTTTAATTGTGGAATTTAATTGTTTTAGACCGTTATGAAATAAATGTGCTAGTTACGTTAGATCAAATGCGTTGGTTTTGTTGCGCGAAACATGTTATATTGTGTATTGTTGACAATGCGGGCCGGATAAAACACAAATGTGTTTTGATCGAACAATTTTTCGTTTCTTCTAGTTTTAACGCGTCTCACCACTTAATAAAAAATGATAGGACCACTAAAAAGTTACAAAATATAAACACATGATTTTTTTTTCTCGCCATGCAACTCAAATATGATAAGTCTAACCTAAAAGTAGCTCATTTAATTTGTGTTACAATTCGCGGGCTCTAAATTTAACAAATGGCATCTCGATTATAAATCGATCTAATAGAATATGAGCTATATTCAATAGAACTATACAAAGATTCTTTTACTATTTATTAAATTAATTTAAAAGAAAAAATAGTGGTGTTTTGTTTTTATGTGTCTCTGAGTAATTTTTGCTTTAGGGACCACTGTGGAGCCTCTTTATTTGTGTAGAATAGAAAGTGAAAAAAAAGTGGAAAAGCAGAAATGGAAGGCACAAGAAAAGCAAAAAATAAGCAGAGAAACAGAGAAACAGAAGAAGCAGTAGCAGAAGCAGTAGCAGAAGCAGAAGCTGAATCAAAAAGCTAAAAGTCACAATCTTTGAAGAACCACAAACCAAACACGACAAAACTACAGCTGTCACCCCCTGTCCCCACCATCCACCAACCACTCTTCCTTGGGATCTACTTTTTTTTTTTCTTAGTCGGGTTCCGACTTCGGGTTAAAAAAGACATAATTTCAACACCGACTTAAAAATGAGTGTGCAAATGCAAATTTTAGATTGAGTTTTGTGATTTTAAATGCAAGATGCAAAGATTGTTGTTTTACCCGTGTAGAAGAGATGTGGGTACGGTTTTTGAGTTGAATGTTTGGTTTTACGAGGAAAAAAAATTGTGAGTTAACTCAATTTAACTTGAGAATTTGTCAACTTTATTTTATGCGACTCGAACTTGTAAAAATTACAAACAAAGTTTCAATTGCCCGCTAGCTCAAATTGTCAATAATAGGTTTCAGGTTTTAGGGAGTAAGTTGGATCGGATTTCAAGTTACAAGTTATGTTTCAAAATTCAAACCAAAGATTGATTGAAACTTTTGTGCAACACGAACCTCTAAAAAGTTGTGCTGATTTTTAGGTGTTTGTGGGTTTGGGTTCAAATAAGATGTTTCAATGTGTCGTACAAAATATATGTCTAAACGCATTTTCTAGTCCTATGACAATTTATTTAAACTCGAAATTTGACTCGCATTGTTGTGTATCAAATTAATCAAATTTAGTTCGATTATGTTGTGATTTGAGAATCCCATGTCTTAATTATAATTTAAACCCTCAAACATTACACCTAATTTTGGTCTCTAGCTAGTGTCAACTTGTGAAAATGTGAATCATGTGTTTTGTTCTTTGAAATCCAAACAAACATCTCCTAATTAAGATTAGTAATTAATGATGAGTGATTAAGTACACGATTAGATGTAAACTATCTAAACCGACATGTATTTTTTTAATTAGTCAGCATTTTATTGATTTGTTCCTCAATTAATTTATGATGTGAGCTGCATTTATTGTTTAACTTGTGTTACTAATTAATATAAAAATGATATCTGCTCAATATTTTTGTGACAAAGTGACGTGATAATATAGGTAACAAATATATATATATATATTATTTAAATTACATATCTTGAAAATTTATAATAAAGTTTAACGTGAACAATTAATATTATAATGTAGGTTGGTTCACATCACCACTAAAATTAAATAATATATAGTTTTTTTTTCTCTCACTAAATTGCTTGCATTGGCATCATACATTTGCCTAGTTGTTGAGACTTGACACAACAAAAAGATGTGCATAACATTAGCAAAGGACTTGGATTTTCTGAAATTGAAACTTGACAATTTTACAAGGGTTTTTGGATTCATGCATAGTGTATTTGCTAGTTAGGCTTACCTACTAGGGTTGGTGCACCCTATAATCATTCTCTAATAGAGAATATAATTGTGTGTAACACACGCACTTAATGTTCTACGAAAAAATTGTTGATTATTGACGAAATAATAGTACTACAAAAATAGACGGAATCAACAATGAGATTTAGTTTATTAGGTTGTTAACGAAGATAAAATTCTAAGGAACATGTTATTTAGGCTTTGTTTGGTAAGTCTACTTCAATGTCTATAGAGGTAGCTGAAAGTAGTTTTAATGTCTATAGAGAATAAGAGTTTTGTTTGGTAATATAATGTCTGGAAGAAGTTTGAGAAATTTTTGCATTGTTTGGTAAAATTGTCTAAAAGGATGAGTATTAATATAAAATAACCAAATTGCCCTTCATCCATTTGGAGGTAGTGTGACATTTGAGAGTTATCATTATCCATCTAATATGAACATAAGTTTTATTATCAGATAAAACAAATTAGGAGGTAAACCCACATATAATGTAGATTGACCGTCTCACCAAGGTATACCTCACATTTTTATAGGGTCTACCACACACACATGTAAAAAATAGGAGGTAAACTCACTTGTATATGTGGGTTTAACGTCTACAAAGGCATACCTCACATTTGAAAGGTCCACCGATCAGACACATGTAACGAATAAGAGGTATACCCACATGTATATGTGGGTTTACCGTCTGACCCCAATATACCTCACATTTAGAGGGTCCACCACTCAGACTTAACAAATAGGAAGTAAACCTATGGTTTACCGTTTGCCGGTATACCTCACATTTTAAAGGGTCCACCTCCCAGACACATAACAGTGATAAATATCCATAAACTAAATCGTAGGTTTGCCCATGCATGTTCAAGGTATACCATACAATGTTATTGATAATGGTGGGTGAACGGGTGGTTGGCAATTCACACAGAGAGAGGGTTGAGAGAGAGGGATAAATAGGCAATATTACATCACAATTTGAGAGGTAGAATTGATATGAAAAATCAAGTAGACGATGAACAAGTATCTCACAGGAGCAACCCAGCTCCTGTGAGAAGTAGAGCTTTTGAGATTTTTTGATGAATGTCTATAAACATTCATGAAGAAGTAGATATACCAAACAGTTTTTTCTGAATAAATTGTCTATAAACAAAACATGTAGAGATAAAGTAGACTTACAAACAATGTCTTACTACCTATCAATCACCTCTTTTAAACTTGTTTGGATGTTAATAATGATATTCTTAAAATAATAAAATGAGATTCATGTTAAATGGCGCTTACTCGCGAACGGCATACTTAACATTTAAATAAAAAATCACTAATATTTACAATTTTAATATTTAGTTGTTAATATTTTAATTATTAACAATTAAATTAGTAGCATTGAAAATTATTTAATTTTTTTTATAAAAATTAAGCATTTTTCTTACCAAAATTATTATTTTTATGGTAGGACCCACAATTCAAAATGTCCTAAAAAAGGGCCCACCCTAGCTCCACCATCTAGAAAACATCTAAAATATCCATCTATAGAGTCAATTCAATATTCACACAGAAACAATAATACCATGTAATGTTATGTACACTAACATCCGTATGAGCGCATTTCCCACACGCACGATTCAGTGGCTGCGTTTGGTCGTTTCTCAATTTCAGTAAACTTCATAGCAATTGATTGATATTATCAGTTCAATTCAATTCCGAATGCGACAGGTCGGATCACACGGCTCATTACACACATGATTTGCATTGAAAATGTGGGTCCCATCGGTCTATTCACGAATGCCACCTCACCAAATTATTTATTTAAAAATATTTGCAATTTGCTTTTAAAACATTATTTGTTGTCTTAATAATTTTATTATTTTATGGGTTTGGGATAGAGGTTGGCGGGATATCACAGTAGAATCGGATGATCGTGAAGTGGTCAATGCAATCCAGGCTGAAGGGGAAGGTGATACCAGTACCTTCGGTCTGATTATTGCGGATATTAGCTTTCTAGCTACCCAGTTTAATTTTATTAGTTTTGAGTTTATTTTCCGGACTGCGAACTAAGTTGTTGATGCATTAGCTATGTCCTTGGAATTCTCGTTAGATCATTTAGATTGGGAAGGACCGTCTGGTCCGGGTCTTATTGATACTTTTGTTATGACGGATTTGGTTAACTAATATATATTTAAGGTTTCTTCAAAAAAAAAAAATTTAGTTATTTTAAAATTTGTCAAATGTGCCTTTAAAAAAATGACAAATGTATAGATTGTTTAAAATCAAACGTGTTACAAATTTACTAAAAATAATGACATTTAATATAACAAGTTATTGCTAATTTAAAAGTAAGATTTTATCATTAAAAAAATATGTCAAGTAAAATTTGTTACATAAGAAAATGAATATCATGAACTTCATTTTTGTGTGTAATTTTTATGAACCGTGGAATAATAATTCATCATTTACATTGAAGTTATTCGTGTTATTTTCACATAAAAATATTATTTTTTTCATTTTATTTTCTAAGAAAAAACTATAAATACATTAAATTTCAAAATATAATCCGACGCAGTAATGCATTACATCTAACATGTTCCATTTTCTTTAAAGTTGTTTAACAAACGGTTCTTTGAATTTGTACAATGAATACATAATTTGATTCATTTATTAATAAACCAACTAAAGGTTCAAGAAAATTTAACTTAACTTTTTACTACAATATTAATCTAAAAAAAAAGAGCAATATTGCAATTTTGAAGAGGTGGTAGTTTGTGATTGGTATTTCCTAACAAACAATCAACTAATTAGGTGTTGTTTTCTTCACTGATACAAAAATATGTATACGGAGAAAGTAGAGTATGGGAAGTATAAACCAAAAATAAATTGGCTTACGTTAAATCACTACTAATATAATGATATCTCATAAAAATTCTCAATCCGAGCAGATCGCAGATCGCGCCGCTTCCACATATTCATTGGGGCGGGTATGTATAATATGTTAATGAAGTGTCATTTCCTTATTAGTTTGATTCTTGTTTCTCTCTTTTTTTTTTCTTCCTATCTCTATACACACAAGTTAAACTTAAAATTGACCAAATTTATTTTGTACAATTAAATTAGAGTTGATAATTCGAATTTCTTGTTATTTTTTTTTTATAAATTGAAAAATGTGTAACTAGACCATGATTTACATGTAGAATATACAAATTTCTCTAATCAATTCAAAAAAATTGATCAGGTTTGTCTTATGCGATTTGATCTCATAAAGATGCTTAACGAATTTTAGAAGTCCGCAAATTTAGTCCCTCAGTGAACCCACAAAAAACAAGATCGAATTCTCAATGACGACGGTAATTAGAAGATAAATTGCCAACTATATTGTATATAGAAAAATGTTCTATCATGTACACTCAATTATTTTATTTTATTATGAAATGTACTTAATTTTATACCTGTATTCACTTTGTACCCAAGTTGTCCATATTGGTTAAGTTCTTATCTAAATACACCAGAGAGTACAAGATATTAATTCTTTTTCTAGATTCGAATCCCTACAAGAGACTGTTTCGCTGTTGTTTTCGTGAATTTATGGTTATATCAGCGAGAAGGTCCATCCCAGACGGGGTCATTTTCCTTCTTTTTTTTCCTCCCGATGGGTGCATTTTGTCAAACAAGGTCTCATAAATTGACCGCAAAGCTTTCGGAGTGTTTTTCAATTGAAAGATTTTTCTCCGTATGTCAAATACATCCCTAAAAGAAATAATATTTTGCCTTATATTTGCCAAAATCTTATTAATACCGTCAAACAAATTTTTATGTCCCAGCTATGCTCAGGTTTCTTTTACTATTTCTTTGTTAGTTGAGATGCACAACAAATGTAACTCTTCCTTTTTAACCCATAAATTTCATCTCATACCGTGGGCAAAAAGACTCGAGTATCCAAAACGCTTAAACCGCTTGATCCAACATATCTTGGTAGGTTTCTACAATGAAAAATAAATATAACTAAATTTTATTATTTGAATATTTAAATACTCCGTATTACATATTTCAAGTTATACCTCGTTATCTTTTTATAGCCAATTTAAAATATAAATTAATCAAAAAAATTTATATTAATTAATTGTATATAATTAGAATTAACACGTGACATAAAGTTGAAGAGTTGAAGCTGCCACGTGTCAATTAGAAGTGAAAGATGACACATATCGTCCAATTAGTTAGAGACTTCTCTTTATAATATATAGGAAAAAGTACATTTTTAGTACACGAACTATTATGAAATGTGCGAATTGATACACGAACTTTCA
>JAYMSZ010000069.1:0-34086 GCA_036897665.1 Pelargonium citronellum
TTAGTTAAGGTTTTACTATTTCCTGAATATAATATTTGATTCGACTTGGAGCCTGGTTAGAGGAATTGACTGAAGAGGCTGCTGAGGATTTGGATTTTCGTTTTAGTGCTTTAATTAAGTCTTTTCCCGGATTCCTATAAGAATTAAGAAGAAAATAAGAGTGAAGCCTCTTTCTCTTCTAATAAGGAGCTCTGTCTTTAATAATAGGTATTTTAGAACAAGAACTACACTAAGACTTACTTAAAAACAGAAACTTTATACTCCTTATGCTAGTTATCCCCTATTAATAAGTAATATAAGTATTACCTCGTATTTAGTAGATTTCCTAAAGGAGTTATGAGCTACATAAGGCATATGTAACTCAAGCCAAATTCCAGGCAAGTAAAGCTATCTATGAGATACATTTAAAGAAATTAGTTAACAAGTTGTTACTTGAAGGAATTTCTACGACTCCTTTAATCCTATAATAAGTAAAGTTTCAGGACTTTTTTAAGTTTTGTGAAGAGCCTTTCCTCTCAATTTGAATTATTTGTATATGTAGTTATTTGGTTAATACTGGTAGGAGTCTGCTCAGAAATATTATTTAGATTTAGTCTGGTTAGAATTCTCTAGCTCGAAGTGCCCTATATTTAGTACATTAACTACAGAATTGCGCTTTCATCTAAAAAGAAGTATTCTATCATTATCCTTAGGATTGAACAACTTTAGTTATATGAGAGTAGGTGCATATCCTGAAGGTTAGGTGTTATTTTCCTGGGAAAACTCTTTTTCAAGATTAGACTTAAGCTTTTCTCTGCCGGGTTCGTTCCTATAATCTTTGAGGCATTTCACAAGTCCCAAGTCCTTAGTAAACTAATATTAAGCATTTTTCGTGACTGCTGCTAAAACTGGATCGTAAAACAGAAGGTATAAATGAAACTAAGACACGCAGGGTAGCATTAATAGGGGCTCTACAAAGTAAAGTATTGGCTAGATTTCTGGTGCAATATAAAAAGAAATGAAGACCACATACAAGGAATACTAGAGCCTAGTTGATCTACTCTATTTTCGAAAAGCTAGCAAAAAAGAAAGTCGTGTCTAAGTTTTTTACGTTTTATGCTTACTGAAGTCTAGCTTCGATTTGCTTTTCCTTTATGACAGATTTAGTACCTTTTTGCAAAAAAAAGCAGGTATATCTTGATATGTATAAGTAAGTCCTCAAGGTTTCGTGTTTACAAACCCATACCTATTTTGCGGTCAGGACAGTAAGGTAAAGGCTTCGATAAAAGGGCTTAGTAGAAATATTTATATTACTTTTTTTATAAAGGAATCCTCTTATACAATACCCTATACAATGTGAGCTCGGGGATACAAGAGTTTCTATTAAGATTTAGAGCGCAAAACGAGGTGCTTAGTTCGAGGTTTCTTTTAGTTATACTTAAAGAGCGCCGGTATCTCTTATTAAAAATTTGTACTATAAAAGAAAGGTGCTAATCCTTTTTGAGGAACTCCTAAGCCCGGGTTTACTTGCCTAAGCGCATAAATATAGTAATTAAAAGTCTTCCTTATTTAATAGACTTGGATATACACAAGAGTATTGTTACCGGGTAGAATCCCTCTTTTTCTTTTACACACGGGTATAGAAGTTCAATATTTTAATTATCCGTTTCTGGGGCAATCACCTTATAAGTCTATGGACACTGAAAGTACTCTTTTGTATCGAAGTCAGTAAAGAACTCTTGAAAGAGCTTGAAATAAGGTCCTTTCGAAAACTAACTACGAAGAGAATACTATTTAAACGGGGCTCCTTTTAAAGCATTCTTGGGATGAATTCAAGAACTAGAGTACTAAACCCCTTTAATTACCATAATAGACAATTCCTTAGATTTTTTGCTCTGGGTGAAATCATTAAGGCTTCTATATGGGTAGAAATTTCTAAGTATGAAAAAATTTTTAAGATTTCCGTTACAATTAATACGCAATGTAAATGGGTTTTTCCGTTCTAACCAGTACTAATCTAGAGCTTCACTTATCTTAGTAGCTATCCTGTAAAGGAATTCTTAGAAGCAAGTCATTAAGTATTTTAACTATACAAACAGAGTATAATACATTCATTTTGAATTACCAAAGGGATAGCTTTTAAATAAAATGAAAAGACAAAGTCAGAGAGTCTATACCCTGTAATTGTAGCTTATCTCGTTTTTTGTTTGGGAATATTTTAATATATTTTCTAAAAGCTGTTATAAACACCTCTGTAAATAGAGTTTCGAGTTTTGGAGTAAAGTAAATGGGAATTCCTAGCATACTGAATAAATTACCCGCTTTTTATAACGATTTAGCTACAAAAGCCTGGAGCGAGACCTTTACCTATATTTCAAGTTAGTGCTCTTTATATCACCCTCAGTTTATAAATTATGTCCATCTAGTAAAGCTCTTCTTATCCTAAGAAAACCCGATTTAACCCCTCTAAAAACCTTGTGCATACTTGGGACTTTCTGACTAAGTACCCTATTCGCGCAAGGAAAGTACCTGGGCCGACCTCTCCAACTAACACGAGTTCTAGCATAAGGATAGGTTTCCTGCTTTTTCGTATCTTTATACCATATTCTAAATTATATGATATCCAAGAATTTCATACGAGCCTCTGTATAGTCAACGCAACTATCCGTAAAGAAAACAACTTTGATATTTTAGGAATAAGCACTTTTACGTATGAATTATAAAGGGTAACTTCGAAACCTTTTAGATAAGTTATATAACTTGCAAAGTGTAAACCTCCTTAAAGACTTTGATTGTTAATAGCAGAAAAAGCTACTAAAAAGTTCTGAAATTAACCGCATCAAATATTATGCTAAGTTACCCCAGTTTCCTTATAGTTTCTCCTAGTAGTGTCTTGATCTTATGTCTTTGTTATTTGTTAGAAGAGTTTCTAGTTAAAAGTTTTTTGAGTTTATAGGTAGAGAGCAAGTCTAATAAAATTGATAAATATCTCCGAGTTTTATTAGGAAATTCCTGTTTATCTGTTTATTTAGAGGATAGGTATAGGTATCAAGAAACAGGGTAGGCAAGAGTATGACAGCAACTAAGAAGGGTGCACTTATCGGCATTAAGAAGAAAGCTATGATACAGAGTAAGGGTCCAGGTTTTACAAGACAAAAAAATTTTCTTGCTAGATTAGCCTTTATAGATAGGTTTTTATTAGAAATCTTAGAAATAGGAGTTTTTCTGTTGTGCTAAAATAAATATAGACAGGATCCCGCTCGGGGATTTCATTAAAGCTTGTAATAAAGGATATAATTGGGATATGTTTTGCTAGCTAAGCTACTTTAGTAAGGGGTATACTAGGGTTCAGTCTCAAGTTTTTGGTCTAATAGAGGTTTCCTTAGTGTAGTTTTTCAATAAGAAAGTAAATATATTCCAAGAGTTACTATTTTTAGTTTTTAGATTTTGCCGTGAAATTTATATAGACATTCAGATGAAGTAAGTTTTTCGTGTATATTTTGTAGTTAGTTGTTTTACTTTGTTCGGCTCCTAAATAATATAAATAAAGATAAGGAGTTCGTTACACATTAATAGGGCTGAGTGAGAGAAACGGTAAGGAGGAGGGGGTTAATATCTAATTAACAAATATCTGGAAAGCTGCCTGATAAGAAATTTCTTATTAAATAACTTAAGACTCGTCGTATATTGTAGACAGGCTCTACTCGTAAACCAAAGGGAAATTCTTTGTAAAGCTTTAATACAATTTCTGGCTAGTATAACACGGTAAGGGTTATTTTTAAGTAACTCCAAAGGGCGCAGGGACTCTAGATACCTTCTTCTATAAACTTTTTTCTTCCAAACCCTCTTAACCCTTAAAGTTTGACCTATCAAAGGAGCTCAGTCATTAAGTAATAGGTTTTCTTGATCTATATTAGGGAGCTCCCCTATTTTTTAAATTTTCAGCTCTTGTATGTAAAGGTACGCTAGTAAAACATCTATCTGACTTCTTAAAGTATAATAATTTTCATTGTAAGACTTTTATTTAGTAAATAAGTCTTATTTATGACATGTATAAACCGAAGTTTAAGGAAATGTAAAAGTATACAAGTATAAGAAGATATTCCTTTTAGACAAGGGACTAGTGCAATTAAATTACTAAAATTAGGAGTACTTGGTCTTGTAAATAGAACAAAATTCCTTATACGAAATTCGCCCACACTTATAACTGCAATAACTGCACTAACTTCCCAACTTTAAATAGAACTTTAATATACTAAAACCCTTCCATTTGTAGTTTAAAACAAAAGAAATAAAATGGGGAGATAATAAAGTATATTAATTATAAAACAATTCTAAAAGCAGTTATATTGCTGAACCCTATCCTGAACTGGATTTAGGGGTTTCCTAAAAAATGATATTTTACTTTTGAGAAAGAGTAAGGAGCTTTGTAAAATGTAAAAAAGCAACCGTATATAAAATAGACAATTACTTGAATTTATAAAATTTAGTAGTTTCGCGGCTACTTCTTAGTCACTTCTCCTTAAAATATTTGCAAAACCTCTTAGAGGTCTTATGTGGAATAAGGTTTTAAAGGGTTAAAAAACCCTGTTCCTGGAATATGAAAGGATTCTAGTCTCCCAGGGTATTTATATATTTATTAATCTTTATAAAGGAACTCAAGCTATTAATTAAGTATCTACTTCTGATCATATGATGTAGTGGGTGATAGTTAACTCCTTTAACTGACTGAGGTTGCTCTTATTTAGCACTACTCGTGTTGTTAGATTGGTTTGTGGAAGGGGAAACCTTAAGCATCTGGCTTAGAACCAAGATAAGGACTTATGAATACTATATATTTTTTTTAATAATCCGAGGGTTTCCGACTAAATAGGGGAAAAGAGCCCCTTAGAGACTCCTCTTCAGCCTTAACCGTTTTTGGTCAATACGATAATATCGGCGCGGTAGCACTTAATGCTTATTTTCTTCTCCCCGAATTAGCCCCTACTAGACGAGGAACCATACAAAGAGTATAGCATTGGGTGTTTATGAGAGTCTTAAATATGCATCTGAACAGTTTTATATCAACTTTTTGAGCCTTTCATTTTGTTAAAGATATGATATTAATTGTGATATGCAGTAACGATACCAACCAATTTTGGCATTAACTAAAGACTTGTGTTTAAAAAGAGTCGTGTATTTCACTTTTTGCTTCATATTGCTGTATGCTTGGGATAGAGAAGATCTAGGAGGAGTTCATAGATTTTAACGAGACTCTAAGCGGCTTTTCAACTATGAAGAAAAAAGTAAAGCTAACTTGTCTCGAAAATAACTTAATTAATCTAGAATACTAAAATTATAGTAGTAAACTAAATAGTAGTAAAAATGCGCTTATTTCGCTTTTTATTAAATTTTAGATAATTCCAGTGGTAGAGCACTCCTCGGTCAACATGAATGTCATAGGTTCAAGTCCTGCCCCGCTTTTATATGATTAGCGTGTGGATTCGAACCTTATCCCAAAACTCTGTGTCTTGCCAACGGGGCACACTATAATTATATTGAGAAATTTCCTATTATTTTACTTATTATCATGCTCCTAAAGTCAAAGTCACGGATTCTTATATTTTTTTTATTCTTGGGAACATAGAGTAGTCAAGTCTTCATAAGTAATTAATATTATTTGCTTAAATAACACAGGTTTTTAAGCCGAGGGGAGAAAACAACGTGAATATTTAAGACTCGACCGGGATAGTATAGGAAACGAATTTAGAGAATGATCCTACTAGTACTAGGAAAGTATAACAATTCTATAATATCAGGATAAGGCGGCAGTGATAAAGAAAGCCGGTTCACGGAAATTGGGGATAACAGCTGTCTTTGTTCTATCGGAAAGATTTTAGTCTAATTTGACAAAAAAAATATTACAGCTACAAATAAGGAAGGCTCGGGTTGAGGACAGAGAGACGTGCCTCTTATTTAATTGTAAAAAGCATGGAATATTTATTTTATTAGGGAATAAGCGCATCTCCTTACTCGTTTTTGGTCGGTGTATAAAAACTTATACGAATCCTTGTGATCTTACCAAGTCCTCGCATATAGGAAAAGATTTGAATCTTCCTTCTAATAAATGTATTACTACTTCTTTAAGGGTCCCTAGGGACACAAAGCTTACTAGCTGCTAAGATTCCCCTTGCTTATTAAAAGGTAATTTCTCCAAGATACTGGTACAATTGTATTAACAGTCCTATGCTCTATACTAGGCAAGGTACTTTTCTTTCTTTTATTAAAAAGTTAAGGAATGAAACCCAAAATTCTTTTTTTAGCTGGGAATCCGGGAAATCTATATATTGATATGCTATGAAAGCCTTGTTCCTTATGTTATAGATATAGAAGCCCCTATCTATTATTTTTTAGTTTTGATATACTCTGTTTTAAAATACAAGGCAGTTCCCCAATTTTGAAAAGACTAGTAAGGAGGTCTTTTATTTGGCAATATAAAGGATTCTAGGTTCAAAACCCTTATAATACCCCAAATTTTGATATAAACTTTAAAGGTTTACTTGATATTCACCAAAACTATTCATATAACGCACTTTCCGAGCTTTTGAATAAAAACATAAAGGGAAGTAAATCAAAAGTTAAAACCCGAATAGAAGGAACAGCCGCTTAAGCTTCCTAACTAAAAATAGAATTCCTATTACTTCGTTTAACAATTCTGTAGTAATTTTAAAAGAGTGTGTTTAAGTTTCTCGTTGAGGCTTTCGAAAAGAGATATGTTAATGCTAATGGGATTCTGGCTGAGGGCTTTTTGCTACTCACTTGTTTTCGTACCTATTGCTAGCTTCATATTTGCAAATTCTAAATTAGAATTCTTTAAGTCTCGTATTCCTATTTATCCTCCTGTCAATAGGTCTTGAACCTTGACCTTGTAACTCCTTTTCTTGGTGCTCTGCCGGGTTGGGTGAGAGCTTGCAAGGTTAAGAATTCGATTCAAAAAGTTATCTTTATTAGGGATACCTGAGAAAATATTAGCAGCACTTATATAGGTTTTACTGTACAGTATTTTACAAGATAAAAAGACCCTTGATACAACTCCAGGTTTGTCATATTACAATAAATAGCATCTAATAATGGGTAGACTTTTTGCTCTAATATAAGACTTAACTAGAGATTCGAAAAACTCTTTATCTCAATCTCATAACATAGGTAGCTTAAGGTTATTCCATTTAATAAGAAGTTCTCTTATAAGTAAAAAAAGAGTGGCTCTATTATAAGTATGAATATTTCCTTTTTGTAAGCCTTATAAAGCCTGCTTTACCTCAAGTTTTTCCTCTATTTTGTATATTATTATAGTATAGTCAAGAAGAAAGTACAAAACAAGTCTCTCCAAAAAGGAAAGAGTAACCAACCACAAGAAAAGCCTGAATGGGCTACCTATGCTATGAGTATAGGATATACATATTATAGATAAAAAGTATAATAATAATTGAGTATGAGGAAGCTTTTAGTTGTCCAATAAAAAGTACTTATATACTATAATAGGAGAGAGCGTACTTACCCCTTTCTCAAAAATTTGAATGGATTCTTCTGGCAGTATTTATACGAGTTCTGCCCCATTACTTAGGAGTGCTTCCCTCTATCATGTAAATCCATACGACTAAAACAAAATATTTTATACTTCATTGATGCGGCTATACTTAGCTTTCCTGTTTTCTCTTTAAAAAGGAATTAAAGCGCGCATTAAAGGTCGGCGGAAGGAGTTACTGTTAGAGTATTCCCTAAGTTTTTATCTTACAAGTAAGGGGACTAAAAAAAGTACAGTTTTGTTTGTAACAACGGTAATTGGAAATATCACGGAATGGAGCAAAGGGAAGTTCATATATTTACCCAGTTTTGCAAAGCTTGGGCAGCTGGTAATAAAAGCCCGGGGGTGTTAGGTCAATTTATCAAGACTTGCTTTGGTTATACAACCTTCTTGTGTGTCCTCTTAAATGTTTAACTAGGGTCTTCCCGAAGTAGAGTGTACCCCTTATTGCCACTTTTATGTGTTTTATCTTTTTTTTACTATCCGCTTTTTCATATCATATTTCTGTTTTATTATAAAAAGAGGATCTCCTGTCCTAGTCCCTTCCGGGTATTCTGGTATTATAATTATATATACCTAATATAAGATAGCTAAAGTTTTTTAAGTTTATCTCCTTATTAATATGAGTTCCTCGTCAATCTTCAAAGGTCTTTTTGACTCGTATACTTCCAATAGTCTAGCATAAAAATTCTTTGACGTCGATACGGATTTAACCAAAGCTTTGATCCCGGGCGCCCGCTCCAATATAGAGTCTACTTCCTATACAAAAACGTAATTATAGGGTTTCCAGGGTTTACTATGTCAAGGAGTCCATGAGGATTGAAGACCTGTTGGTGTAGACCTCTCATTTAATAGCCTTAGCCGATATGTAACGTTTTCTGAAACAAGAAGGGAGCTTTGTTTATTATTCCTTAATTTTATATTATTTTCAGTGTTCCCTACATTGCTGTTTAAGGAAAAAGCTACTCTAACTTAAACCTCAGGAACAAAGAATAGTAAATTATACCTCCTATAAAAGCTAAGGATAACTAATAATGAGTACAGATGAAATAGAAAAGTGCCCGAATTACTATCTAGAATGTTCTTTATCAAAAGTTTAGGTACCCTAAAAAGGTGTTTTTACTCAGAAAACGTTCAATTTCATATATTTTAATTGTTTGCCTTTTTAGAAAGCCCTTGTTCTTACTCTTACTAAGAAAGGAATACCCGGGGAATCTAATTCCTATTTATTAAGAAAAGCCAGCTTAACAGACTAGAAAAAAACTCTCTATTAATGGGATTTCCCTTACATTAAAGATTCTTATTATTTACGGCTTTCTCTCTATATAGGAAAGAAATTCAAAAACACCGATTTCTAAGAGGGAAACTCACTCTATAATGATTTGCAATATTGTAGCGAAAGCTACCACTTTAATTACTTATATAGAAATAGTGTGAAATGATTCAGGTCTTCTTGTATATTCTCCAATGTAGCTTAGTAGAAAGTGTCATTTTTTTTAGTATTTAAAGTGGTTAAATCAGAGCTCTATTTTAGTACATGTAGTTGGTTCAAATCGAGTCGACCCTGTACTGTATCTTGTTTGTTGTCAACTTCTTAACTTAAAAAATGAATGTCAGTTTCTTGGTTTGTGCTTTTCTTCATTTGAAATGAGCAATGTACACAAAGAGTCGAAATGCTAAGATAGCGAAAAGAGAGACCGTAAGTAACTTAGTGCTACAGGTATTAAAAAAAGGACAACACTCGAATACTAGCAAAAAGTGAAAATGTTTAATCTTTTCTTAGCGGTTTTTCCGGAAATCTTTCTAATTAATGCAACCTTCATCTTACTGATTCATGGGGTTATCTTTAGTACTTCAAAGAAACATAATTATCCGCCCTTAGTGAGTAATGTAGCCTGGTTGGGCTTACTGAGTGTTCTAATCAGTTTGCTTCTGCTGTCGTCTGGTGCACCCCTTCTAACTATGGGTCATTTCTTCTGGAATTCTTTTTTTCGTAGGGACAATTTTACCTATTTCTGTCAAATCCTTCTTTTGTTGAGTGCGGCCGGTACGATTTCTATTTGTTTTGCTTTCTTCGAAGAAGAGAGATTTGATGCTTTTGAATTCATTGTCTTAATTCTTTTGTCGACTTGCAGTATGCTCTTTATGATTTCAGCTTATGATTTCATTTCTATGTATTTAGCTATTGAGCTTCAAAGTTTATGCTTTTATGTGATGGCAGCCTCAAAACGAAAGTCTGAGTTTTCCACAGAAGCTGGCTTGAAATATTTGATCCTAGGTGCATTCTCTTCCGGAATCTTATTGTTTGGGTACGACTGGCAAACTGCACATAAAAGCTGAGAATCTCGGTCTAATACCACGCCCTCAAAAGAGTTGGTGATAGGAAAGAGATTAAGCTAGACTCATTCCGAAGGTGTAACCTAGACAACGCGAAAAAAGGCCCGAGAACTCAAAACTAGAGGAACGACCCGTCGGTTCACCAAATTCCGACCCAGCGCCTTATGGGTTTTCCAAGTCTGAAGGGATACAGTACCAAATCTCGACTCCTACCGGAATCTTCTTATTGCAGCCCAGCCAGGAATGGCCATTAGTGGGATACCACATTTGGTTAAAGAGGCCCCTTTTAAGACATTTATATGTTCACAGGGGCTAGAAAGACTTGGGTTTATAAAGTTTACCTATTCGCTGGTAAAACAGAAGGACCTGATCAGAGTAATGTTGAATCTATTTTGCCTTGGCTTAACTTAGCATGGGCCGCCCACTTTCCCACACACGGGATTATCCGCTGCTTACCTGTCTGATCCCATCATACACTCTGCTTGTAAAGAAAACTGAAAACTAAACGACCGACTAAGTTCGGGTCCGTTACGAAAAAGAGAAAGGAAAGCTTGCTTGAGCATATCTTATACCGTAATGTTACATGAAATTCTAGACTTTTCTAAAAAGACTCCCTTATGCACCTTTTATAGCTTATACCTATTATGAGCGCTTTTACAAATGATTCTCGTTTTTATGTTATATCTCTTAATGTTGCTGCGTCCAGTAATTTCTTACCAGATTCCTGTTCTGAGCAATTTGATTCGAATACTTGATATAGGGATGCATGAGGTTAACTCCAGTATAATTAGTCAAAGAGCTCATATTAAACTAGGGTGAGAATACTGAATACTTACTATAAGACTATAGATTGAAAATGCTCTACCCCCTTTTGTCCGTCCCGAAAGGTAACCCTTAAATATCTTTTATAATAACAAGACCTATTCAAAGCTGTTCAAAATCCAGAGATACTCAGGGCTTAGCTTAAATAATTTTGCTCCTAATAATTCTAATTTATCTAAACTAAACGTTTGAACCTACTTATACAAGCTTCAAAAGAATGTCTTAAGCACTAAAAAAATAGAAAAGTGATTTTCATAGAGGCAAAAAGTAAATTTAAATATGGGCATTCCTAAGGCGGTTAACTCTACATTAAATATTAGAAAACCTTTTGCTTAATCAGAAAAATACGTTCACTCTATTTACATTTAGTATCGCTTTTTTTATTTAAAAGCCTAATTTAAGGAAACAGAAAGGTTAGTATCTTCCTTAAATGCTTATCAGAATTTACAAAGTTTTCATTGTATAAATAGAAACTTAATATTATACTAAGGATAAAACTTCTCTATCTTTTTAATAACCGAAAGTTTTTTTTACTTAAGTCTTTTCTGTTCTGTGCAAGGAGCCCCCAGTGTTCTAAAAATAAATATATTATTGTTAATGCCTTCTTTTATCGATAAAGCATTTAAAATCTTTAAAACTTGTGAGACCCTCTTGGTTTGGTTTTAGGGCTCCCTTTTTTTCAAAAACAACACCTTAGGAGAGAGGCCCTTAGTCAATTTTCTAATAAATCTAATAAAAAGGGGTATCCATTGACTTCAAAAAGTAGTTAAACCCTAAATTGAGTCCTATCAACAGTGAGTGAAGGAGACTCTTTTTTCATTACACTGATGAAACTGTAGGATACCTACCCCGATTTTAAGTGTTTACAAAAGTCTTAATTTAAACGAAAAGTTATAGTATTTAAATATCTTCATAAAATTGGTAAAGTAGAAAACCAAGTTCAATTTGTTTGGTCAGGATAGCTTAAAATAAAAGCAAAGTACGGAGGAGCCTTATACAAAGGGATCCTGTCACCGCATACTTGGTAATTATTGGCCCACTTGAAATTAAGGTTCATAAAAGGTAATCTAATTTTAAAAGAAGCGATGCAATTGCAACAAATCAAATTGAAGTTTGAGTTTGACTATTTTATGGCATACCTAAGCAGACCGAGCACTCGGGACAGGGAACTCTGTATTCCGTATATAGTCAGTACCCCATCATATATACTACACTCGTGAGCAGTTATTATTCGGAATCTCCTTAAATTGACTATTCTTTGTCTTCCTTATTACTATTAAGTAAATCCGGGAAAATTATAAATTTAGACATTGCTCTATTAGAGGGCTGGTTTCAGTATACTGTAGTCAAGTGTCTTTAGATACCTTTTACGAACAAGTAATCCTCTTTAGTACATTAGCTAGACTTATTATTAATAGTTTGATATTAAGGCCTTTATTCCCTATTAATTATTTGAAAAGGACTTGCTTTAATAATTATTTTGATATTCCAATTCTTTAGGTTCCTAGCAAAAAAGTCTAGTCGAAAGCCCCTCTTACTATGTAAGAATCGAATTAACTTTTTACTTATACTCAGAATTCATTTATATAGAAAGAATCCTTATCACTTCCAGAATCCAGCCTTACACCACAAATAGAGCTACAGTTAGACCAAGTACGATTTAGCACTCCCTTTGATGGTTAGATCAAAGTTAGATTTTTCGGATAGACAATGGTTCAAGTCCCAAAACTTACCTTTTTGAGGAATAGCTTTTAGTAGAAGAAGCCCCGCCATTTACCTCAAAATTACAGAAAGAGGCACGCCATCAAGTACACCCGCCCGAAGTCATAGGTTTTTAAACCACCCCTTATAAGAAAGACCTCATCTTTATAGAACCTTTAGCCTGAAAACAAAAGAGCTTTGTAGAAATGAGAGGTTATCTATGATTATATTAACCACAAGTTTTCTTAATCGTCATCTGCTACAAATATAAGTAAGTCTATCCTTTTAGGTCTTGATCAAGAATAAGTGTTGATAGACAGCGCACGTAAAGCAAAAGTTCCTTTTTTCCGTTAAAATTACCAACAGGGGTACCTGCCGTTTTAACCCGCAATATTTTTGTTGACTTCTTTGTTTAAGTGTAGCTAATATCTTCTGTAACTTGTTGCTTTGTTAGAACTGGTGTAAGCTCTTTTACAGATTAAAGGAATCAATCTTAGTAATAGATAGAAAAAGTAGAAATAGTAAGGAGTAGAGCTAATCAATGCCTTAAGAAACAAGTCTTCCTAATTGAAAAAAAAAGGAAGTAACCCTTATTATAGGAGGAAATTAATTACTAAATACCCATATACCTAGTATAAGTAAGTCAAAGAAGTAAAGTAAACGCGATTGCATGCAGACCAGGATCTAGCTAGTATAGTTTCTTTAAAGTTTTAATTATCAAAGCAATTTCCGGGATAAAGGGAGGTGTTTACGCAAACTTTATAACTAAAAATTATCCTAGATTTGTTTTATTAAGCAAGTACACTAAAACTTTCTTAAATGTCGTAAGTAACTCTTTATATTTCTTATAATTATTGGGACGGATAACTACTGGCATTTTTATCGAGTTTTAAGATATAAATCTATTTTCTTTGCGTCTGAATTATAAGTACTGAAACTTAACCGGGTTCCTGCTATAGTTTGTATTCTTCTATACACTTAAGATTACGATAGTAGAGATATGAACTCTAGAGCAAGAATAAATATTCAGAGACTATAAATTAAAGAATGGGAATTGATAGTGTCGGATTTACTTTTAAAAGTATCGTCATAATAATGTTTTTAGTCAAACTAATTGAGTATTTGTATAACGTTTTTGGTAAAATGAAAATTATATTAGTAAAGAACTTACATAGTTTGCTTAAGCGTAATCTTTAAGTATATAAAATACTCGTCGCAGAAATACAAGCATTTAGTGATACACCCTTTATTAATGATTTATTAAGTACTCTTTTGTGATACAACTAAAAAAAACCTATTAATTTACTGATAAATTCTTATGAAAGCTTGTCAAGTAACTATTCTGAAGTGGGCTTGGCACGAGTCAGGTATTTTTAAATGTTTATAAAAAATAGCATAATTAAAGAAAGTTACCCTTTTTATCTCAGGAGTGCACAACAGTAGTTTAATATGTTCTTTTGGTATCAGGGTGGTTGGTTTTATAATCTATAAAGTTTTGTATCCTTTACTGCGATTAGTATGATAAAATAAGGAGTGAAATCACACAAAAATATCTAGGGTCTGAGAGTGGCATAGAATTCAACGTTTAATATTTTGTTTTGTAAACCTTATTACACTACGGGGAATAGCATAAGCTAGGCAGAGCTCTGTTGAACTTCCCCTTAAGTTGATATAATAACTGTAATAAGATTTTTTATTAGGAGGGCATTCGCGTGTGATTTCCTAATTAGAGGAACCTGTTTTTAAGTAAACCTTCGAACTGATCCGGATTTGTTATACTCTAATTTAATATACGAACTTCTCCTTAATAAATTTCTAAATAGGTTTGGTATAAAACCCGTGATCAAAGCTTAGTCTCAATTTTTATATAGAAATCCGTACAGAGGTAAGTAGCTCAAGTATTTATGTGATATAAGAGATTGTTTTAAGAACCCAATAAATAAAAGGGGGCCCTCCTATAGTAATTGTTAGGTGGTTTATGATATTAGTTTAGTAAATCAACATACAACTAAAAGAAGTATCATGGGTTCGAGTCTAGTATAAGTTTTGTAAAATTACCTTTTTGAAATTTGAGTTTATAATAACGAAAAGAGGGAGGATCTATAACAAGTATAATCCAGTTAAAAAATATTCAAGGATTAAACCCAAAAAAACTACTGTGATATTGGCAGAGTATAATAGGAAAGCTAAGAGAAGTTGAATCTATTAGTTAGCCATGTGAGATTTATTAGAGGTTAATTAAGTTCTTAACTGCAAAATACCTTTCAAAAAAGAAAGTCTTATAATTTGGCAGCCTTAACCCTACGAATTCTACTATAAAACATCCCCAATTGCTTACATATAAAATTTTATTTGATTTGTCGATACAAAATCTTGTATTCTATATCTAATTCGTAAAGTTTCAAAAAGCTATTGATCTTACGCGCATATTATTATATTAGAGCTACGCTTTTTTCAAGGCCAAGTGAGGAACCTATTTACTTTATAAAAAATACGAAAATAACTAACCGTCTGAGATTACACGAGGGGTCTTTTCAAACTGACACTTCTCTTTGCTAGATTAGTTTATCAGACTTAAATAAAATAGAGAAGTAACTACCCTTTAAATTTTAGAAAAATACAATTTTCATTTATTTTCTATTATAAAGATTTTTTCCAGTCTTATCTCTTTAACTACTTTATACACTGCACCCCGGTAATTTAGCTGATGACCCGTACCAGGAGTCCAGTATTCCTACTTTCAAAGAGCGGGGTAAGGGTTCAGGCTTAATCTAGTATCTTAGTGATTTCATCCCCTAGTTTTTGCCTAGCCAAATTAAGTATTATGACAGGATTCAAACCCAGGTCCCCGAGAATTTGCAGGGCTGCTCTACCATTTGAAACCCCGAGCACTTTGAAGGTAAGCTAAAAAGCATGTATTTTCACCAATAAAAACTCTTGTTTTGGAAATAATGAAAACTTCCATCTCTATAAAAAGACTCCGTTTTCTATTGTACTATACGAGTCGATCAAAACCCGATTAAAACTCGAAAATTTCTTTTCAAAATAATATCACTTAAAATAAGTCTTATATAAGATAATTACCACACTCAAGTTTAAATAGAGAATACTATATATCCAGTTCTCAATTTTCGAAGGATAGCCCTTAAAATTCCCTTACTATTAACGAATTTACTTAATTATTAAAATGAAAATAAAGAGTTTAAAATAATATTCTGTAAACACAGTACCGTATCTGTAATCGTAACAATATATGTCACAACGAAACTAAATTTAATGGATTCGCTATATAAAAAGTGGTGAATCCAGAGGGAAATCTCTTAATATTATATATATAGTGATAACTGTTGAACACACTGAATTTCTAAATATTTTTCGATTATGCTCTACCAAAGCGGGTTTGGGTATTCATTAAGATAGTCCCAAATCTCTTAATCAAAGTAAGAGGCTAGGTTCCTAGAATATAACAGCTTTTTAGTATCTTACTAGTATATATGTGATTCATTATACAAAAAAGCCCGGTATTATGTTAATTACCCTTTATATGAGTATATGAGTTAAGTTTGCCGTTAGGAAAGCTTTGTATTACCGTAGGTTCAAAGCCCTGAATGTTTTCTATATCTATTGGGTTTTTCTCCTAAATCTTAAATATAACGGTAAAGTAATGCTTTTTCATGAGATGGATTCAGGGGTAAGGGATATTGTCCAGTAACCTTCCTTTTATATATTGTTTGTCGCTTAAATCAAAACAAAAAGCGTATCAGAAACATGGGTTTCCCTGAGTGAAAAAACTAAATATGCATTACTTATTCATAGGTTATCTCTCCTTCTCAGAAAGTAAAAAATGAAATAGGGAATATCCTTACAAAACAAGGTCTTAGTTCTCGTTATAGCGCACAGAAAAGGACATAGAATAGAACACTTAAGTATATCTTCTCTCCATTGATTTGAGGAATAGAGATTTAAAAGAGGTTTCAATCAATACTACCTGAGTTTCCATTAAGAAGGAGCTTCACCTTAGTGATTTACTTTACATCCTGAGTCAGTGTTATAATTTTAATTATCTCGAAATGGGGTACTTCATTTCTAAGGGTTTCCATGGCCCAAGTTGTTGCTTGTTCGAGTATAAGTAAACCTCATTTGCTTAACACGTGTTCAATGAACCGTCATGTATGCTATCCAGTCTAATCAGCTGAGTAGCCACCTTACCTTTATTTAAAGTGAATCCACATAGATATAATTTCAGTATACTTAAATCTTTTTGATTTTCTAGTTGATCAAGGAACCCGGTCTAAGTAATCTAAAAAGGTCCATACTATTGACAGGATAGCGATGAATCTAACTACATTTTTGTAAATAATTAAAGGAGAACTGAGTTCTAATATTAAGGAGTTTAGAAAAGCATATTATCATAGTAGAACTTTATAGGCTAAATCCTATTATACAATACATAAAGGGGTAGCCGTTTAAACACAGTATATCTTAGGAGTTTTAGGGGCTTCATACTTTAAATTCAGACTCAATATTCATTATTTTACACTTCTACTAGGAGCTCCCCATATAACTAAGGAAGTCGTTAGAGATCTGGTCTTTTATCTGGAGTTTTCTTTGCTTGAGACTTATTTTCTAGGTGCCGCGGAGTTCGCTTTTTTAACAATTTGAAAGGCCTAATTAAGGGGTTTGATTCCATTTTTTATTATAGAATAAATCTATAGAGTCTCCAGTTAAGAAAGATTTTGAAAGCTTCTTTTTTCATAAAAGTATTACAAGAGTGTTTACCCAGCTTTACTTATGATATCCGTTTTTAAGTTGTCCAGGAAAAAGTAAGTTATAGCGGTTGCTTTTCCTATTTGTATAGTCGTCATGTTGGTACCCGCAAGACCCAGCTAAGTTTATGGGTGTCGTTGGTCAGTTATAGGGACAATAAGTTAAGTCCAATGCCTTATAATAACGCGGATTCCCTGTTTACTTAAATAGTTAATTTATTGTTAAATACATAACAACTTCAGGATATTGGACTCTGGACCGAGCGAGAGGGAACTCCTTACTCAAAGCTAGCAGGTGTTTTTTCAAGTAGGGCCTAATTTTAAGGACTGCCTCATCTAAGAAGCAAAAACCCGTAAATTAATATTCTGACTAAATTCCTTATACTTAAATTAAAATATAAATAGGACCTAAGGGGGTTTTGAGTTTTAACTCAGCAAAAAGTCTTTAGCTTTAACTTTGAATGTTGTGAGATGCTCTATAATTACGTTAAAGCTCTAAATTGAATTTCTATGAATTTAATCAAAAATACTATTTAAGACGCAGCTCCGCGGATCCCGTATTCCTAAAAACAAGCAGTAAACTTATCCCATAAAAAGACCCCCTTCGTTTGTGTAAAAGTATAGAGTAGCTTATCCTTTTAGCCTTGGAGAAATCCCATCCCACCAAACAGCTTTTTGTTAAACTCTTCCTGTAAAATATGCAAGTTCTCCTTGGGTCTTAGAATCGAAAAGACCGTAGCTCCTGTAGGTTAGTACGAGGAATTCCGTAATTATTTAACAATAATCCTTGTTATGAAGAGTCAGATAATATTCCGTTGAGATTCTAGTTTTAAAAGATCGAATTTATCTTGCTTGGTTAAGTTGTGTATATTTCTATTCTGTTGAAAAGAAAAAACCCTGCGGAGTTTCGAGTAGTTAGGAGGCCCTTTTTCCCCATACAAGTGTAGCCTAGAGTAGTCTCCCATTCGTGTTAAATTAAAAAAAATACTTGATGCCAGTTTTCATATAAAGCGTATATTTTTAGGGCTTTCCCTTATTGAATAGTCGCATTTATTAGTCTCGAAATTACTTCCTTGGATATTCTAGTGGAGAACCAAGGTTATCTTTTTATAGCTATAAATCTTTATCTTATAAACAAGTATACTACTGAATACGAGAGCAGGTGGGTGCCCCTTTCTTTTATCTAAAGAATCCTTTAATCCTTGCTTTTTTTTATAATTACTTACTGTAAAGGTGTTTTAGGAGTTTTTATAACTGTGAATTAAACTTTTGTGTTGATAACATATTATCTAGTCAGCCGAAGTGTGATAGGGCTTGTATCTGAGGAGGCTCTCTCTAAACCAAATAGGTCCCTTAAAAAGGCCGCTTACAAGGTAATTTCAATATCCCTAATACATGTATTAACATACATTTAATACTTAAAAAAATAGGAGGAGTCAGAGCCGCAGACTTTTGGGATATTACGTACGGGGGTTGCTTATTTGAACTAAAAGCAAAAAATCACTATTACAAAGAGATCAGTATGAAAAAGCAAAAGTAAGACGCAATTTTATGTTTGTAAGAAAGTAAGTATTTACTTTTTTATTAAGTTTATTAAGAGTATATGCTCAGTAAGCGCTTAGTTATACTACAGCATTCCGTCAAATATACGCCTAAGAATACGCTCGTATACTCGGGTTTGCAGGGGTAATTTAAAATTCATTTTATTAAAGAGAGAATAATTCTTTATAATATAGACTATAACTCAGGCTTTGCCATTACCCTGAATTTTAAGTGAAATGCTTTTCTATTCTCAGGTTTAAAGATTTAGAATTTTTTAGTTTTATAAATTATATAATTACTCTTTAACGAATACAATTAATATAGGAATTGCTAAAGGTGGAGTGACTAAACTGTGGAAAAGGGTAAGAATGTCAAGTTAAGCTGAAGTATCGGTTTTTGAAAGCGAAAAAGTTCGAGTAAAGCAAGGAAATTACCCCCTATATATATGGGGTCTTCCATGTAAGGACCTAAATCATAAATCTCGTAAGACTCGAGCAAAACTGGAGGCTCTCAATCCGGATACAAAAGAAGTAGACTTCACTATTATCCGTATAAGCACAATCATATAATAAAAGTACTTCGAAATAGCTAAAATGCAAGAAGATCACAAGGCTTCCAACCTCAGAAGCTGACGAAACCCTTACCTATTTATCTTTTTTTTACTATCAATAAATAATCAAAAATCTACTATTAAAATATTAATATTTCTAAAATGTAAGAGAATAAAGAGTGACTTAACTGAACAAACACCTATATGGATCCATTTCAGAGAACCTCTTGTGGTCGAGCAATGAAACAACTCTTTGTAACCGCCTCGTCTAAGTTTATATAATTCTTTAGGGTAAATGTTTCAGAAAAGTCCTTAGGTTTACTACGAATTTTAAGTTTAATGAATAAAGCAGCTCAATATACTACACAATTAAAGCATAGCTTATTATCATTGAAAAATATACTAAGGGAAACCCATAAATTTTTTATCTGAAACACCTAATATGTGTTAGTAAAAGCTACCTTGTTATATATACTTAATACCCCTTTTTAGAGGCTTTATTTTGTATGAATAAACGACCCCTAACTGATGTAAAAAAAGGAAATAGTCTATGTTGAGTTAAGAGGTATAGCCTTTACGATATTAGAATAATAAGGATTTATTTGAGCTAGCAAAGGAATAAAAGGCGCTAAGTGTTAGAAACCCTTGTTTTAAGTGAATCATATTAGCTAGGGTTACAAAAAAGGTATAATATAAATAGCGAGCTAAAGTCTATGAAACAGCTCTTAGGATCCCTTAATGAAAACCATATATCCTAGTTTTCCGGTATGATATACGAAGAATTTCAAATAAACTTTTGTTGCTGTTAGGCGGGTCATATTAAACCCTTTAGTTATTGATTAACATAGATAATAACTACAAACGGTGCTCTCACTAAAATAATTACTAATTGTTTAGTTCTTCTCACAACTGCTTCTATATAGCTAATACTAATAGCTGAAGCTTTCTTATACTTGTTTGTAAAAACAGAAGATCTTTTAGCTTATAAATATATAGTATAAGAATACTAAAGTCTATGGATGAATACTTCATTTTTATGTAAGATACAGGAATACCCCTATTAAAAATAAAGCATAATGGCCCTTTTACAGGAATCCTGTTGAATTGTTGCATGTAAATAAAGTATGTAATGCTGTCGTTTTTCTGGAATACAATACGGAGTCCCTAGTTATATTAATGATATAAAGTTTTTGTTCAGAATTCATTAGGACAAGGGGTCTCGCTAACAAGGATTCCATTTATACACAGTATTATAACTTGATAACCCATTATTAAGAAATCTTGCTTTACCAAAAGATATAAAGCTTTCTCTACTATAATTATCCTAGAGTAATGTCACAAAGCCGAATGGTTAGAGACTCTTCTTTTCATAATAACTTCTTTCCATCAAGTTTCTATATTTAAAATGATAGCTAGCGGGTACCTTAATCTTCTGGATTTTAATCTTATTCTTAATTAGTATTAATAAAGATTCCCACATTTATCATCTATTTTAGCCTATACTTGCTGAGGGTCATAAAAAACTCTTTTAACTTGTACTCCTAGTTGGGACCCGTGAACCTAGGCTTGAGCTTTGGATTACCTTGTTTTTAGTTCAAGATTTATAATTGACTTCGGATTGTGCTTAGCTTTTTCCGTAAATTAAATTTAGAAATGTTGGGGTGTATAATTCTTATAAGTTTAATTTAATCTTTTATGGGATATTTAAATATTTTCACCAAAAGGAATATCAAAAAAATAAGGTTAATTCTTGGATCCTTGAGAGAGAAACTCCTTAACTATAAAATTATCGGTAAGCACTTTTACCAAGTAATATAACAAACAAAACAGTACAATAGCTACTAGTATACGAATAGCACATGAAAAGCTTTAAGATTACTTTATTAAAAGCTAGCTCGTTTTAGTAGAAAGTTTGTACCATTGTAGAAAAATACAAGAATTCTATCCGGTACTTTATATTTCTTACAAGAAAAAGCATGTGAAGTTAAGAACTCATAAGGATCTTATCTTTTAGAGAAGTCTTCAGATAATAACTACGCTTTCTAGTCTATTATTAAGTATATAGAAATTATAATAGTTAAGTATGTATTTATTTGCCTTGCTTAATTTTGATCAAAAGGCGTTAGAAAGTCCTATAACACCTAAAAAAAGGGGAGAACTTCAATCCTTTTTCTAAAGCTACAAATTTATTTGAGAGTACTAGCTTCCGTACACTTTTGTATATTACCAAACCGCGTTCTCTAATCCTTTTGCTTGGAATGTTTATTTAGAATTTTACTTAGTTCTGGAGTCTCGTTATGAATATTGCTGTAAAAATAGAACCTCCATTATCTATCAAGGAATGCATAAAAGGTAAGTTTCTACTAAAAGTTTTAAATAAAACTTGCACTAAATGTTGTAAGGCCTTCCTGAAAAACTATAAAGACACGCATGAGCTTTTCCTATTGGAGTCATATACATACACTTTTGTTCGAGGACAAGTAAAATAATAAAATAAAAACACTCAAATACGTTACCTTTAAACGGTATCCATCTAAATACCTGTTTTTTAGTTTTGAAGTCTACGGCTTAGAATATATAATAGAAAACCCCCCTTTTTGTAAAAGAGCCCCTTGCCATATGTAAATCCACTTTTAGTTTTCACTAAAGGATACCTTTCTTTTTGTATGAATAGGAATCCGTGTTCAGAATAGTGAAGAGTAGAGAAGTTTTTCTAAGAAAGTAAGGGGTTTCGTAACAGCTTTATGAAATTGGTAGAACTTTTATTTACCAAGTGTCGCAGACTAATAAGAAAGGGCCCCCTGAACCTGAATTTGCCTACGCCCGGGATTTTTGTGCTATTATTAGATTAGCTCCTTTTATTAATGCTAGGATTTTTTTAGTTGTTAAGAAGAAAATTCACTGCTTTTATGGTAATTGGTTAAAAAAACATGGACTCTACTAATAGTAATTACAATGAAGTTTACTTGATAACTACCAAAGTTTAGTAAGAACGTAGGAATAGACTTATAGCTGTATACTTTTAACAATTAGGTCACAGGAGAGGAGTTATATAATTGAGCAAGATGTATCGCTCATAACGGTTATAGTGAAGATTCGAAACTGTTGCTAATGGAGAGATCCTAGATTTAGTACACTTCTAGGTACTCATCTTGTTAAGGTGTATCCCATGTGAATTTGCTTAATCTTATATACTGACAGAGCGAAAAAGGGACCCCTTATAGTACTAAACCCCTTTGTAGGTACAATAACACCGCTTAGAAAAAGACTCAGGAAAAATGGAGTATTACCGTTAACAGATAAAGCCAGAACATATCAGTATTTACAGAACGACGTCCTTTCCTAGGTACTTTTCTATATCTTATTTGACTTTTTAGCCGAGTCTAATCCTATAAACTTTTGTGGTCGGAACCCTTTAAAAGCATTTAGATCTTCCAGTACAGGAGCCCTTATTTATACAAATAAGTTACTTGACTTGACATATGTTCAGAGGAACCAAATGGAATTGCTGAAAGTCTTGAAGTACTCTATATCTATTATTATTCTCATTTTTTTTATTCTTTAACTCTTTCATATTCCACAAAAGTAAATAATCAGGAGTAAAGGCAGCAAAACCTTCTTTATTATAGTAATACCAAAACCTACTATAGGGCCATTTCCGTGCCCTAAAACACAAGTTAGCCCACCCAGTAAACTGTTTATTATATACCTATCTGGCGCCCGTTTTCAGGCATTCTATAGCCCTCCTTTATATAACAACAGAAGGGAAACTCTCTCCTTGTAACTTCTGACATTCTTACACTAGAGCAAGGAAATAAGAAAACCACTTCTGTAGTATAACACGTTACAAAAGATTCCTAATTATTCACAGGAAATACAAAGTTAAAACTGACTAATTGTTTAAACCTCAGTTTTAAAATACAAAATCCCGGATTTTAAGTAAAGTACCCCTATTCTAAACTAAACTTAGAGCATCAATAACAGGCTCTACCATGGTTACTAAAATATAGGAATTTACATTTAAATACTTATTAAAACCTTACCAGACTCTGAATTTATGGCATAAATGCTCCATCTAAGACTCAAAGTTTTAGCATACATTTATAGATTCCATAGCAATTAAAGCTAACAGAACAGCCTTTTGATAAGGAAAAACAGTAGGACCTAATACATAAAGCAAAACAAGCCAAAGCTAAGCAAAAAGGAAAGCTATTAAGCAAATTAAGAGTATTTATGCTACAACGAGCCTTCTATATGTTAGTGATATTTCCTATTGACATTGAAATATATGTTATTTTCTACTTACTAGGAGAAACCTCTGTAAAAACACCCCATTTACCGGTTTTTATAGGGGCCCCTTTAACTTTTAACAGGGACTTTTTGCTAATAATTAAGATGTTTATAAGGATCTTTTCTGGAGAAACTAAAAACAAATACCTTACTTATGCTGTGTATTTTATCCGATTCCTTTCTGCACAAATAGTTCGGATTGTAACTCTCGCAGCTAGAGGCGTAGAACAAAATAGAAGTTAGCACTTGCACACTTAAGACTCAAGATTATAGACTTGACATCCCCAACCAGTACCCTGCTTCAAGAATATGTTCTAGTTATAGTACTCATTTTTCGGTTTTCTAATTTCAAAAGAATTGGATTCCTTCTATCCGAGTCTTAATAAGTCTCATATTTTTTCTAGCTCTTTAAAAGAGGTTTTTTAAGAAATAAGCAGGCGCCCAAATTAGGTATTTGTCTTTTAAGTTTAATATGAAAACTGCTAAAATATCTAACTAAAAAGAAAACCTTCTACTAGTCTTCTAGAAATATATAGAAACGAAATAGGAATAACCAAACTGCATCGAGAAAGATACTAGCAGCTAAACAAACATTTAAAACCCCCCCAAAATACCACACCCTGTAAGTAAGGTTTTTGATAGTTTGTTAAGTTAAAAGTACTTAAATTAGAGGAATTCTTTTTAGTATAGCTCGGCAATACATAATATATTCAAAGTCTCTGTACTACGGCTGCCTCTACTTTCTTTCCTTATAAAGGAACAGGATATCCCTTAAGGAACTAGGACAGAATTTTTTTGCGAGTCTAATAAGTTAAGCCGATAAAGGAAAAGAAAAGGTCACTAACTAATATGAAAGTCTTTCACTCGGTTAAGTGAGGTGCTTTGAATCTATTCATATATTTAAGAGCACGAAATTTTTATAAAAATAACCCATAATTGGGGTTATTAGAATTTATCTGGAAAGACTAAAAAATAAGAAACTATTTATTATATACAAGTATACAGGTTACCCTTATCTAAAGTACTTTACCCAATGTTTGTTACCTTGGTTAAAGGAGAAAACTCGGTTAAATATTGAAGTCTTATAAACAAGAAAGAATTCCTCGTATAAAAACAATAGAGGAGGTTTGGACAAAAGATATACTGACTTTACTCTAATGAATTCTTTGCAATTACATCCTTAAAAGTATTTCTAAAGATTCGCTTAATAGGTTCCTTGCATAAAAAGCTTCACCTTAAATCCCTTGTTTAAACTAAGTGAATAATCCAAAATAAATACAAAGGGGTCCTATACGCAGGAATTTCAGTAGAATAAACCCTGAAAAGGAGGGATCAAGCATATATAAATCTGTTGACTAAGAATCCCTTGATAATAAGAACCCTTTTTTATAATAGAGTCAAAATATGTTTAATAAGGAGTTCAAACTACGTTTGTCTTAATTGTTCGACTTGTTCTTGTTGATTAATTGTTTTAGGAATTCCCTAGAAAAAAAATTAGAAAGTTGAAAGGTTATTAGTCAAAAAGGGCCCTGGAAATCCATGCTAGTAATTAAAGCGAACTCTAGAACCCCTCCTTTGTAAGATTGGCTACCATCATTATGTACTTTTTAGCTACACAGGTCTATCTTTTACTATATAAGTACGGGGAATTCCTACTAAAAAAAAGTAAATTTCCTAAGACTCAGCAAGATTGTTACCTTGTTCAAGAGAATCCTACAAGTAAATTTAAGGAAGACGTGCCTCTAAGAGTTTTTGTATTTCCTAAAACACTAACTAATAAATATTCAGAAAAGATATATACAGGCGAGGCCTTTTTAACATTTAGGTATATTCCATTTATGAAATTCTAAAAAGTAAGCAAATAGATAATTAAAAACGGATCTTTTCCTGCTTCAAAAGGGCTCGATCTAGTATATGGGTATAGTTTCCCATTATTAAAGGTATATTTCCTCTTTTTCTATTACATAATTACAGAAATTCTAATTACTATTCAATCAAAGAAAGATTTACGGCTTAATAAGTCCTTTTACTAGTTTTACAGCTACCCTTTTATTCTAAGGAGCTCCTTTAGTTTTAGCACTACGGCCCTTGCCCTATAATAGGTTTCTTTTAAATACGTAAAGGTTTACCCGGTTTCGAAATATAGGATTACTAGTTCTGTAATATTTTTCTAATTCCTAGTTTTTCTATTAAGTCTTAAACAGAAGCTCCGCTAGTATTGTAAAGGCTTCTTTAATTAGTAGGTTCCTGTAACAGAAGTACTAAAAAGCAAAGGAAATGCTGTACATAAAAGTCTATATTTCATATGGATTACTACTAGAACAAATAGGGTATCTATATTAAGAATCTCACTGGGTTTCATTAATAAATACACAAGACTCTGCAAAAATAGTAAACACTAAAAAAAGTATCCATAAAACTCTTCGATTCCTTTAAGTAAGGGAAAGGCGCGGTAACCCTAAGGAAAACCCGTAGGTAGCTATATATATAATAAAACTGCAATAGATTTCCATAACATATAGAATAGGTGCCTCTTTCTGATTAGTATGCTTTGGTAAACGAGAAATCATGGGATTATTTATAACTAAGGTAAATTTTCTAAAAGTTCTAATTTATTCAATTTTTAGTAATTTATTTACTATAAACAAGTAATTTCTGAATTCAGCAACATTTTGAACATCCGGAGGTTATATTATCCCAAAGCACCGGTCTTTAGATATTTTTAGTTTCTCTATTCCGGGACATTTTAAATAAATTTCTATTTACTATATTTTAATTACCTATTTTGGTACACAAGCTTAGCCCTTAAGGGATCCCTAATAGATTAGAGATTAGAGTTTTTATAACCAAACGGTTGCAAAGTTTGAGTAGATTTACCCTTTTGTTTTCTAAAGAGAGTTTAATAATATTATAGAAGTAGAAGGCTTCTTTACTTTAGTTATTTTTGCGAGTTTGTAAGATATTGAAAGGAGTCCGTCCATTTTATATATGCGGCAATTCCTATTATATCTATTAGTATTAGAGTAACAGGAATTTTTTACTAAGGCCTAGAGTAGTTAAGATTCCTTACCAATTTCTTTTATTTCCTATTCAGCTAAAGCAGGGTCCAGGGCTCTTTCAGAGTGTAATAAGCGCCTCCTTGTTTCTTTTACTTTTATGTTGTAGGCATCCCCTATCTTGTATCCCGGTCTAGGCTCACTAACTTATATGAACTAAATGAAGCTCTTCTCTTAACCTCCTCTTCGTAACTTACAAGGAACAGAGTTCCCTACTATAAGGGGGGGGGTACCCACTAGTTATTATGCTAACTCTTTCCCAGTCTACCTAATAAATCATAATTTAAAGAACAGTTATCTAGTAATATTATCTTAAGAAGCCTAGCCCCTATCTCTTCTACTCTCTTACACAGCAGGAGTTCTAATTCTGTTATTAAGCTATAGCAAATAGAAAGCGATTTAGTTTACTAGTCCTAGGATTCTTAAACAGAAACCTAAATAATGAAAATGAATAAACTCAAGATAAATAGATCTCGGATATGTTAACGATGGCATCAGGCTTAGTGTACTACGCGGATTGCCTTAGCTATAAAGTAGCTTAACTTGACAAAGGATAGAGATCACGTTTTTATGTTAAAACCCTCGTACATAAGGATAGAATTATAAAATTCATTTAGACTCAGACTAGAACTAATATATAGAGGGCAGGCTAAAGTTCGACCGTGTATATACCCCGCATTTCTATAGAAAAAGTTATATAAAGTACCTCTTTTTCTTAGGTTTTATAGGCGTATTTATATTTTTTAATCTACTCTATACTACCTATAAGACAATAGTGTATGCTTGTTATATTGTTTCTAAATCCCTATCCTGTATACTTTTTTAGGCTTGGCTCAGTTTCCATTTATGGATTGTTTAGCCGATAACATATTATTCACCGTAACATAAGCCAGTTTCTATACAATACCCTCGTAATATACACCAACCCAACTACAGTCCTTAAAGTAAATGGTCCAGGAAGGGTTTGAATTCACTAAATACTCTTATTTCCAGGGTTAGGCGCCTGTTAAACATATATTATATTAGCAATAAAGTCATTAGGCAAGTAACAAGTAAGGAAATCTTTTAAATAGAAAAGTAAAAAAGGAACCAAAAGGTTTTTTTTACAATAATGAATGGAGCAAAACCCCTTATTGGACGAAAGACAAAGGTTCAAATAGTATGGTTACTACAAAAACTCGACATGTACTTAGGGTTTACAAAACACAACATGGAAGGTATCCTCTCTTGTACTAAACAACCTCAATTTTATTATATAGATTAGAAAGTGCTGGGTATAACTAGGATTTCCCTTACACAAGGAGCTAAAAGCCTAATTCTATATAGTAAGTAACCATACTTAACTACATTTCTCTACAGAGCTTATTCGAAAAGATTCCTCCGGTCGGCTAAAACTACATAAAATTTCTTCCCCTAATTCATACCTGACCTGACAGATATAAACAAGTAAGTTTTTCAAGCTATGAAGGATCCCCTACCCTGGAAAACGTATTGCATAGATTAAATCAAAACTTCGATTTTATAGTTTAGCCACTCAAGCATAGGATGCTATATTTAACTGAGACTTAGAAGAGCTTTTCGGCGATAGGGTAGTTAGAAAGAGGTTCGACACTACAAAATTCTTTTTCTCAGCATATTACATATTATTAGCTTTATCAGAATAAACTTTGAAGGATCTCTGCTACTTTTTCTAGGACTTGACCTACTCGAATACTTGAATAGAACACCCTTTTCATACATAAATTTCTCATAATAAACCTGTCAATAGAATAGAATTAACCTAAGACCGCCCTCATATAATCTGATTAAATGCGAATTACAAGACTTGTCTATTAAGTTTTAAATCAAAAAGTTTTCGTACTGTAGTCACATAAAGTAAGTGTTCAGCCGTACACTTGGATTCAATCTCTCCGAAAAGTGCTCTATTTACTAGGCTAGGATTGGAGGAACAAAGCCAGGCAAGAATACTTTTTTCTGTCACGAGGTAGCTTACTTTTTGTGCAATAGCGGATAAAATGCTCTTAATCTTGCTCGATAAAGAAAGTAGAAATAGAGTAGTACAAATACTAAATAACAGAAATACAAAATTGTAAGGCAATGGTGCCCTCGTGTATAAGCTGTCGTAACCAATAAAACTAGCAAAAACTACTCCTTCTACTTTAACAAATCCTTTTCCTCTTTCTTTTTCTTGACTATTAGGTAACTTCTTACTTTCTTGTTGACTTTGCTTGCTTTGTTCTTCCTCTCTCTGGTTGTTCCTTTCTTCTATCAGAATGTTTTATACTCTTCAGAATACCTTACAGAGCTTGCTTGGAGTAAGGTAAATGGTTCTTGTACCTGACTGCAGTGGTACACCGAGGGAGGGTATTGTTAGGAGTATTTATCAGAATACCCGCTTGCCCTACAGACACGAAATCCTCTTAAGAAAGAAAAGCCCTCCTAAATTCATTCATACTTGTCTTGTTTCATCAAAAGCATAAATCACGAATACCTAGCTATACCTTCTTACTCTGTTTCGACAGCCTTCCCAGTCTTGATACCCCTATGTTGTTAGTCTTGATTTTAGCTGCTTACTTGACCTACTTGTTACTCCTCTACTTCTTTTATTCCGAAACAAAAGATCTAACTTCACCCGTAAGTGCTTTTCTTTTTACTTATTATTACTTACCTTCTTAAATCCTAAAATGGAATATAGGTTAGAATCTTTCCCTCTTTAGTCTTAGTTTTAGAGAACTCCCCAGACACAAGGTACTCGTAAGAAAATCCTGACTGAAAAGGGCTAGTCCCTCTTACAAGAGAGTCTTACCTAACTCTGATAATACTCACTAAAAACAAAAAGGGATGCCTGACTAACCCTATTTCCTGTAGATCCTTGTAAAAGAAAAACTGTAAGGAAAATCAAGATCAAATCCTATCTCAAAAGCACTTCTTTACTAAAGGAACCCCCTACACCCGTATAATACAACCTCTCTCTATATATACTATATAAGGGGTCCCCCTTTACTTGACTTTGTTCCTAAATCTGTATTATTACTTTTTAAAGTAAGAGGGGTGTCTAATTTATTCTCTGTTTTAAAAGGTTCACGAGGATTTGGCAGCTTCAACAGTAATATTTTAAATGAGATAGAGTGGAGTCATTTTTGTCCCCGAGAAGAATCACTTCCGACTCAACGAATAAAATTAGACACCCTATATGAATTGCCCTTCATTTTACCTTTAATTTGGACTCTTTATCTTCCTGGGATAGCTCTAGAATAAATAAAGTATTGATCTAGCGGGTTCCCTTTAGTCCGTTACACCCTTATCTGTTTTTAGAGTTTACCAGACACTTGTCTTCTCATTATTACTTAACCGCACTCACGTTTGACCGGGAAAGACTTTGCCTTAACAAAACCGGAGGAGCATTTAACTAAAGTTTTTGAAACTAGTAAGTAAATCAGTACTCATTTTATTAAGATGTATTCCTCATAATCGAAAAGGCAATTCACATAGTTCACTCTTATCTATTAGTTTAGCTGGGCTTAGAATCCCCAAATTTGTACGATAAGATCTTATTTGATTAAGATTAAAAAATCCTAACCAATTCTTGATCCGAGCATATATCTGTGAATATAAGTAGTATACTAACCCAACAATCTTGAAAGTAAGGATACCCGGAGCTAGGCTTAAGTATAACAAGGCTAGAAAGGGAGTGAACCGGATCTTCTGAGAAATAGGAGTTGCACTAAGTTACAGAAATAGTCACCCTTTGATATGTTATGAAAACTTGAGATCCAAGCAACAAAGCACTAAAAGAACTTGACTTGTCAATAACGGGTGTCAGAAGGAAAGGAGAGAAGCGTAAGAGAAAAACTGAATAGAATAGCCGAGAGCACTCTAAGGAAAAGTTGATAAAGATACATGAAAGAGTATATAGTAGAGACTTCTTCAAAGGGAGCGTAAGACGACTTGAACATCTGGGCAACCTGCAGTTTAGAATTTAGAAAGGGTAGCAAGGAAAGATGCTCCAAAGAAAGTATCCTACGACTCAAACCGGAATAAGGTAGTTACAAGAAAACTAGGAATGCACTAAACTACTTACGAATCTAAGCATTTGAGCTGGCATCTGCCTTACTTGAAACATAGGCACTATATAAATAAGGAGACTGGGACATGGGAGCTAGAACTAGAATTCACTGAGAGATCTTTCCCTGTTTTGGACTTCTTCCTAACTTAAGGGGTAATTTAAGAAGTACTAATAGCCCTTTTCTCAAAAAAAATATGTGAGTTATACTCTATACCAAACTTGTGAAACTGATTATTAACGGGGAACAAGAGACTTTCTAAGCTACTAACGAGGAGATTAATCGAAAAAAAGGGCGTAGCCTAAACTAGAGATCTATTTCTATAAAGAGATGTGGAATCTGTAAACTAAGGGATCAATCAACGAATTTCCATCTACGAAGGGAAAAGGTAGCCATCCGTTCTTCCTTGTCAGTCGGAAATCCCCTATAAGACTCTGAAAGGAAAGAGAGAGAAGTAATTCGATTCAAACCCACGCATGACGAGTCCATGACTCGGTGCTTTAGCTATACTAAAAAGAACATAACCGCTGTACACTAAACTACATTGGAGAGTATTCAAGACAAGTTTTTTCTTTTTCTATTTAAGTGATTAGAAATATGTAGTAGTACGTATCTACAAGACAATCTTTTTACTTTCCTGTAGATTGATCATGAAAATAGCTAGTCAAACCTATTCTTCTCTTCTTTAACTGAACAAGGATTCCTCTCCAAACTCTATGGGTAAAGCAATTACTACTCTATACTAATCTGGGCACATATTGCGTTTATCCACTCTCGATGAAATTTCATCTAGTTTCAATAAACTATAACAATAATATAAGAAACCTTGTCATTATATACAAGTATTCAGGGCTTTCTCATTATGGTTAGAGTTGCTTGGCTTAATAGAAGAACGGGGCGGCGCTACTTGAAAAGTCTTCCTTGTTTGATTTTTAGATTTCTTTACCTAAAAAAGAGTATTCTTATCTATGTGAGTTTTCAGAATAAATACTATTCCCATTACTTCGTCCTATAAAATGAGTACCCATGAGCTAAGTTTTTAGTTTTATTCATAGAATGGAGCCCCGTTTAATCAATAAAGATATAGTAGAGTAAGAAGGGTTCGTTTATCCCGGTCATGTGACTCTAAATGAGATTCCGGACATTAAGAAGATTGTTTATTCGAGAGCGTATTTCTATAAAGGGCTCGCATCGAGTTAGCGATTTGCTTATTATCAGTATGTGAAACACAAAATAATAGTAAAATGGGTGCAAGGAAATTCTTAACAAGGGAAATCCCACGGGGAATTTTGACAAGAGAATTCTGCTGATAAAAAACGCACTAAGAGCTATCCATTTATTTATTTCCAGAAATACCCGGTTAAATTACAAACCCAGAGCCTTGAACACTTTTCAGAATCGATCCGAGTAATGCCGCAGTTTATAGTGCAGTTATCCAGTAACCCCTTAGTGAGCCCCGGGTTTCCTATGCTATAATGCAACTACGTTAAGCGCAGTAGATCGAGCTTTAATAGTAACCAAGTCTTGCTTTTTGGCACTCCATTGATAATAAGAAAGGGGCTCAGTCTCCTATTCATTACCCAAGTAGACAACTTTTGGACTCTATTAAAGAGGTATCCCCATTAGCTTTTGTAGTATGAGACCTTGAAGTAACCTACAATTCTAAAAGTTAGTAAACTCAGAAATTCCCGGCCTGTACAAGAATATTATCCTAAACTATATTTCAATTTAAGAACAAATATCCCCTATCAGTCTTTTTCTGTGTTGGTGCCTAGGGCCATAAGCTTTCTTGTTACAAAAACTTCGTAGTATACTCTATACTGACTGGGAATTAATCAAAAAGGGGCCCTTATTTCTTAGTCCTTACTACTCTTTTTTATTATAAAGGCTTTTCCTGCTAGAATTCGTTTAAGCATTGCGCTATCATAGTAAATATATAACATCAGTGGAAGCTTTATTTGTAGTAACCGAGATAAGCCCTAAATAAGCAAAAACCCCGTTTCATTTTTATCCACCCCTAGAATGAAATTCTATAACTAGAACACATAAACCCTCGATTTTATAACATTTGCTGTATGTAACTAGCTGCCGATCTTAAAAAGTACTACTTTTGTTATAAAAGGGATTCTTAGAGGTATAAGGAGTCTTTAACTTCTTCACTATGAAATAAGGAGTAGCTTTACATAATAGTATCTAACTAATAGGATTTCCTTTACTATAATATAAAGGGAAATTCAGGTTTTTTAATCAGGAATAGGGTATGTACACCTTTTACTGATGAACAAAGAACTCTTAAGCAATATGTATGAGTACTAACGGAGCTTTTTAGGGTCTCGACTAGGATTAATCTTTATAATTTCCTATAACCTATAACAGGGATCTATTGAGTGCTTAATCTTTTAAATAGCTTTTGGGGCTTTTTCTATACGATGTTAGATTTCATAGTTAATCCGTGAGGGACATTAATATAATATATTATTATAGCCATAATTGTAAAGTATAATGAATTTAAGCAGTTGTTCCTATATATATTTCATATTTTCTTAATTAAGTTACGCATATACAATGTGTATATTATGGCCTAGCAAAAACGGGTAAGCTAAATTAAAGAGGGTCCTTATTTATAGGGCTAAACAAGTTATTCATAACCCCCCTTTTTAATGGAAGCCTATCGATATAGACCCACTGCTTAGAGCAAATGTCCCTTGAGCATTAAAAAATTTTTCATTTTCAGATTGACGAAATAACTAGAGTAAGTTCAACCCGAAGCTAAAGCTATACACTGGAATTGGAGCTGGATGAGATTCGTGGCTCCTCGCTTCGCAATACACCTTCTAAATTAAACTAAGTATAGTCCAATACTACAATTAGTTTACCAAGCCTTAACCTTTATCTTGATAGAAAACTATTGGCTGAAAATAGAATTAGTAAGGATAGCTATACAGATTGCTTGAACTGCTGATGTTTACATTATATTATGTAAAATACTGAGTCCTGTTAATCTGATGTCGTAGGTTCAAACCGACCTGCTACTAAAGACAGCTACTCTAGGGAATATACTAAAAGGAACCATAGGTTACAAATCGTACAGAGTAAAGCCTCTACTTTATCTAACCCCTTGCTAACAAAAACTAACTTCGTTAAACAGGAGGGAATTTTATGATATACCACATAAAATTTCTCTTTTTAAGGTATTAATCCGAGTTCAATGTATAATTGATTATGAATACTTTATTGTCTGCCTTGTGATTGGTTTTCCTTTTAAGCTATATTAGCCCGTTCCGGCGGTATTTGACCTCATTTTTGCACTCAACCAAAAAGCGCTAGATAAAACGGTTTTTGCCTCGTCAAAAAAACTAGGATTAGACCCCCTGAAACCTAAGAAAGAAAGGCAAGTTATCTTGACCGAAGAAAC
>JAYMSZ010000070.1:0-33943 GCA_036897665.1 Pelargonium citronellum
TATTAACTCATATTTACAAACTAAAGACTCAATTTGAAAATTATAGAAAATATAAACATGAATTAATGACAATATAAGAAGATAAAAAATAAAAGTAGAGATATAAATGTCATTCAGGAATCAGGAGACAAGAAAAGTTGGTCTGAATCACAAATATCACATATTATATGATATTCTTTTTTCAACATATATGAAAGATTTTGGATTACAAAAATCTTTATTTTCCATTCTCTCTCATTTGACAAATTTTACCCAAACACTGTAAAGTAAACTTTATTTCTATGTAGAATCGGGGTACCAAACGACACTTAAGTAGAAAAAAAAAACAATTTTTTAGTTTTTTGACGGATGGACAATACTTTACTTTTTTTAATTAAGCTAAATAATCTAAGCAAATAATCTAAGCAAATAATCAACACCAGAATTCTAATTACCCGCGACGCCTCGCCTAGGGCTTCATCTCCGTCCAAGTGTGGAAATCGCCACCACCAACCACCACTTTTATGTATGCTCGTGTCTCGTATTCTCCAATTGCAAGCAGTGGCTGCTCTCTCGTTCGTTCAAATTTTGGTTTTCTCGTGTGTAAATTTTGTAGATAATCGTTGCGGGAAATGGTCAATTGTGCGAACAATCATTTAAAAGAAGACGAAGATGGAAACGAATATAATTCTTACAGAGGTGCGTGTCTGTGTTCATGGAATTGCGCACACTTCATCGTGATCCTTCGATTTCTAGCTGTATAATTCTTTCAAGTTTTCATTTTTCTGCATTGTACTCGTTTCAACAGTTGGAAAGAAAAGTGAGCTGAAGGGGAACACCCCGCGGTCGAAGCATTCCGAAACTGAGCAACGGAGGAGGAGCAAGATAAATCAGAGGCAAGCTCAACGAACTTATTTACTGTTTTTTGTTTAAATTTTTATTTGAGCTTCATTTATCTTGTAATTTGTCGTTTGTACGATAGTAGATGGTGTCCGTTTCATTGGAGTTTATTTTAGGTTGCTTGCATTGTAAAATGTATGATTTTTTTGTTGTCATTTGTTTTCCTAGAGTATAATTGTTGCATGGATCATAGGGTGGAGCTATAATGAAATGGGTTTTCCATTATGGATAAATACAATGGAAAGAGAGGAATATTTGAATAATTAATTATAAAGAACATAATAAACTTGCATACATGGCCATCCTGACCAGAATAATGGATGGATAATGAGGGGCTAGTTCTTCTCTTTCTTTTTTATCTTCACTTAAGTGTACTAAAAATGGTATTTTTTTTCTTCTTCCAATTCTATGGTTCGACAGCATTTGTATATGGTTGAGACTACTAAGGAGAGATATGGACTCATATAAACATATTATGTACTATTGAGCAAATAAACTAAGTGCAGTTTCAATGGGAATTGGGAGCTCACAATGATGACTTGTTATGATTGTCTCCTTTTCAACTAATAGCCTATGCAGTGGTTTGTTTACTCACATGATAATTTATAATTGGAAAGCAGGTTTCAGGCATTAAGAGATCTCATACCGCAAAATGACCAGAAACGAGACAAGGCATCATTGTTGTTGGAGGTATGCTCTCTAGTTATATATGTGTGTGTGTGTACACCTTATAGATGGATTTAAGAATTTCATTGTTATGTGCAGGCTATAGAGTACATCCAGTTTTTACATGAAAAATTACAGATGTATGAAGGATCATACCAAGGATGGAGTCGAGAGCCAACTAAACTGATTCCATGGGTAAGATTCTAAAGTATTGTATGTGTGGATTATCATCATGACATTTCATTTCGTGCCTTTGCTGCCATAGCAAATTTGTGAACAGCCTGTTGTGTAAAATTATTTTAAATGCTGTAGATAGCTGTTTAATATGTGCCCAACAGATGTTACCTAAATATGTTGGAAATAAAATTGTAGAACATTTAAAATTTGTATGTTTTCCCCTTGCATTATGATGCAATGTGTGTGTTTAGTGTGTGGTAAACATTTTGCAGAATGAAAATGTTTTTCTTGATATTGGAAGAAACCAGTCGTTTTGCATTATTCTACCATCTTTTTAGGCCTGAGAAAGATTCTTTTAGAAGTGACATGCTTGCAAACAACTGGCCAGTGTAAGAGCTGATATTTTTATGTTTAGTTGAGTTTCATTTTTCCTATGAGTGGATTAACTCCAGTTCATTTCCAAGGAAAAATTTAAGAAATAATAGATAATAGATTTTATTTCTCCTTGATTTTGGTTGTACTGATTTTAACAGTTCTTTTGGAGGATACTTGTTAATGGTGCCATCTTTATTTGAAACAGAGAAGTCATAATGTGCCTGCAGAAAGATCTATGGATCATTCTCAAGTCATAAAGAGTGGCTCTGGTTTTGAAATTTTATCCTCAGAAATGCTCACAAATGCTCAGAACTCAGTGGAATCTGACTCCGGCGCAGAAGCAACATACAAAGTAATGGATTGTTCTCCTGGGTCAGCTACTCTAGCAGCACTCCTAAACATGCAAATGCAACAATATCCTCTTGCTAAATGCAGTTATTAACCCACCCAATCATTGCAGGATTTTGCATCTGATGTGGAGTATATGGTTTCCCAGGCCCAATTGCTGCAGTATAGAGTGATTGAGCAGGAGCTGACAACTGAAAGTAAATGTGTTGCTCCAAGCAATACACTGAATGAGCCAGAAGAGATTGAAAGTGCCTCAAGTGCCTACTCTCAAGGGTAAGTATCTGCAATGAGGTTGTAATGATTTTGTATGTTCATAGTTGCCAAATCTAGCCATGTAATTGTGGTCTTTTCTCTGGACAAAGTTATTATACTTGATAAATTTAGGGTTGCATGTTGTTCTACTATCTAATGTACAGTGGCCTTTTTGCTAGCCATGAACTGTATTTTTGGAATAAAAAATGTAGCAGCCATATCTCTACAAATAGTGACTTAGTTATGCATGATGCATTTGTAGTAATTTGATTGTGATTTTCCTTGCACATCATATGGTCTTTCCTTGCTCAGATGTCTGATGCCGGAACCCTCCGCTATTAGGAACTAAGGAGGAAATACCTTTTGTCTGATTGCTAGCTACAAATTCTTACTTTAGTTGCTTCGTGAGCATCATTGTCAAATCTCCTCTCTATTATGTATGTTCAATAAGTTATAGGCAACCTAGGGTTTCCTTCCCCCCTGATTCTTGGATGTTTGTGAAGTTATGCTCCTCATGTTGCGTCATTGACCTTGAAGTATTATTGGTAAGCTGGACCATCTGTTTTCCAACTATATTTTTACAGTCAGCAGAGTAGATTTTTGAATTAATATTTCTCATAATGTATTTAAGGGTGCTCTGATAGTGGAGTAGATGGGTCTCTTGCAAGCCATCTTATTACAGTACATTAAAAAAGTGTGTTTTTATAAACTGATTAATATGCTCTACCCTTGTCGGTACTAGAATATAAACCCATATCCTAGAAATTGTTGTCGATTTCACTGACAGATCTGAGATTGGAATTCCTATAATATGCCTCTCATAGAATGGGCGTTATTGTTCTTACAGAGTGGGGATTTATTTTCTAACAGGATATTGGATTCCCTGACCCAAGCTATGCAGTCTTCAGGTGTGGATTTATCAAAGGCTAGCATTTCTGTGCAACTTGATGTCAGCAAACGATCAGCATCCAGCTCCAAGGTTTTTTTTATAGCTTCACCTTATCTTTTATTGAAGTATATTCCTGACTGCCTTAACTTTTACTGTACTCCGTCCGATCCAAAATGCGTATCCATTGTCTATAATTTTGTCTCAAAAGGAGTGTCAACTTTTTTTGTTAGTTATGCATGAATTACCAACAATATTCATAAGATAAGTTGACTAGAGCACATGGAGGTGTAAGGGGAAAAGTGTAATTCTAACTAATCTTTCATGTTACAAAAATGAGAAAGTGGGGACTCATTTTGTGATGGAAGGAGTAATTACTTGGTCATTGGTACCTAATCTAGAGGCTCTAGAGAAGATGTGTCCACCAAATTTCTCCACTATTATCAGGCCTTAAGATCTTATTAGTTACTTTCTAACAATTCATTTATCATGTTTTAGGATGAATTGAATCCATCTCCAAGCAATCGAGGAGTTGAGAAGGTTGATGAGGAATCGGGACAAGCTCATAAGAGGCTGAGGATAGAAAGAAGTTAAAGTACCATTACAGTCTTTCTTAATTTCTCTTATGTTGATATGACCCTTTTTTGAGGAGTGAACGGTTCATTTAATGGCGTGCCATCTGAATATAAATCAACGGGTTTGGTTTGAAGGGATTCAACGTAGAAAGAGAATTGTTATATATTCTTTTATTTGTCGAGGCTTCCATGCTTGTATTGAGAAAGCTGCATTTTTATCTTTCAATGGCAATATGGTTCCCACTTTTAGTTTGTAACCTTTTGGGTCTAAGAACTGAGAACAAAATTGTTAATTTCATATTTTGAAACAAAACGCAATGATCATAGGCTCACAAATTCAAGTACAATTTCCGCATAACACTGTAACATTATTGTGCCTTAGATACAGACACATCGATTTTGTAGTATTAAGCACAATAATGGCCTCAAATACAACAAAAAGGTAACAATAATCTTTGGTAGTATCTAATCTAACTTATTATTTACTCTATTAGTTCTCTTAGACTTAGTTGTCATCTCTCTTAGTTTCTTCCAACATTGTACGAAATAAATAATTAGATAATTCAACTAGTTTTCATAATTATTTCGAAATTATTGTCAACTAGTTTTCAGAATTATTTTCATATTAACTCAATTGCAACCATGGACTCTCTCAAATGTTATTCACATTTTTCATATTATTCATAGATTATTACTTTCACACATAGAATGGTTCCCCCAATAACATTTCAGGTCTCCATTTAACAGTGTGATAGGCAGACAACATAATTTGGACTAATTAAGGATCTAAAACACTTATCCACATTTGAACTTAAACACCAAAGAAAATTTTCTAACATGAGGATAACATGACACCATTTCTAGTGTGCTTATTTGACCAATTAAAAGAAGTGCTTTCCTAGTTTACCAATATCTATAACCATCGAACACATGGAAGTTTGGGGAAATCATATTCTTTATCATCCCTTTACAGTGCAATTTGATACATTATTATTATTGTTGTTATTCATCCCATAATGACAAGGATTCCGATCTATACATCAATATCATTATTCAAAACTATGCAAGATTCTAATTGATCCAACTGATGCTTCTTAAAAGAACAGCCATCTCATTGGCAAGAACATCTGAATCCATCATGTACTTCTCAGTGGTTCATCTAATAGTTGTAAACACTCGTGGGGATTCGCATAAAAGTAATCTTCTTCTTTTGGTCTATCTGGGATGACAGCACGAGTCTTTGGGCTCCCCATCCGATCAGCTTGAGCTTCCTTCAGAGTAGAGGAGAACTCGTCCCATCCCAATGTCCCATTGTTGTATTCGTCTATTAAACCAACTATAAGCTTTCTGTTCAGTAGAATGGTCTTCTTGAACCCCAAGAATCTGAAATACAGCACCAATACAAGTAATTACTAATTACTGGATTGAAGAGTGAAAAACAAATAAGTGTGAATCAACTTAGTTTGAACTATCTTATCAAATCAAAAAACCAGTCTTGTGTTGGTTGGAGCAGTGACATATGACTGACTAAATGAGATGCTATTAATTCCTCTTTGAAAAATATGCAAAGGCTATTCAATTCCACTTTGAAAACAGAGTGCTACAAGGTGGTAAGTCTTTTTCTTTTCTGTTACACTACACAAATTAAGGATGTGGTTACACATCTAATCCCACTCGGATATACTCTTTGTTTTCCACAAAATACCATCATTTCTTGTCAGTGAAGTGAAACAAGGAAATTGACATGTCTGATGCCTAAACTCGGTAGTTCAATTGATTGCAAGAGTTGACAAAAGTAGAACATGAAAATAGCATTTACACTATCAACTTCAATATAAATATAATACCTGCGATGGCCTTCAACGACTTTAGCCATGTTTCCGTCGTATGTAGGAACAAATATATCACTCTCTAGAGAGACTAGGTAGTCTAATGCTGCCATTTGGGACGAATGGTTCTGGAAAAACCTCAAGTCCACTGGCTCCAGAAGAGTCTCTTTCCTCACCTGTTTCATAAATGCAAAATAAATCATTAAAGCCTATCCAAAAACTTATGCAAAATAGGTACTTTTGCTTCCATCTACTGACCAAATTGGGAAAAGCCGCCGCCAAACTGGAAATCCTCTCTTCTCCACCGTAAATTTCTCCAGCAGCAATATAAATTTGAACATTACGACCAATACCCAGTGCACTCAATACCAAACTAGTTTCCTCTGGTGTCAAGGGGCATAGACCTTCTCTCCTTTTCATTTCTGAATCTATAACTTTCTCCTTCCACCATGGGTAAGCATATCTAGTGATTGTGATATGATATCCAACAATTAGAGAAGAGTAAGAAAGTAAGAATTTAGTTTGGAATATATTATATAAGATTTATCAAAGTAATGAAAAAATAGATTACCTCATTCTTGTCAGTTCATCTACCTCATCACCGGTGCAGCCATGAGAACAGCCAGAGAATGCTAACATGTCCATTTCATATCTAAGATGAAGGACTAGGAAAGGACCCTTTTCCCTCAAAATTCTGACAACCTTTCTACCTAATTCCTCTATCTGAGGAGTGAATCTCAGAGCATTGAAATTTACTCGGCATCGTAGTTTCTGAATCTCAGCAGGTAGTCCATTGTTTGCAAGTCTGGCATCAGTCTTGTTTAAATGTACAACTTTGTACTTTTGCACAAGGGGAAGAATCTGTGAGGGAAAGTTTTATGGTTACTTGGATCAATGCATTAAAAAACCATAAATGTGAAAGGAAATAACTAACGCTAGCAACCTAACCTGATTAACATAGTAAGATATATTTGACCAACTAATGGGTGGCAAAGATTGATACATTCCCATTTCAACTCGTTTCTTGAGCCTCGGTGGAAGTTCTTTTAATACCCGCACCTCATCTCTCAAGGATAGAATGAAATGATCAACGTCGAAGATGTCTTGGAACTCACTGCCACATTAAGGTAGCCCATATTGAGAAATCAGGGCACTGCATGTCATGAGAGAAGATACATCTGTACCATTCATGAGAATGAAAAAGCAATTGAAGGTACCTTGGATCAGCCCAAAAAGAGGTTTTGTCCAGTTCTGGAACAATCAATGTAACATTTAAGTGTCTGGCAATAGCAACCATGTCACAGATCTGCAGAGCCAATGCAAGAATGAGAAACTGGTTATAAACTGGGCAGGTCCAGCTTATGCAATTCAAAGCAAGACTTATAATGGTTCTGATAGTGGTTAATATATATGCCTCACCGCTGCTCGCATTTGGTTGAGTCCTCCATTGCATGAAACCATAAGGTAACCATTATTCGTATAGATTCCTGCATTTAGCAACAACAGCTACGCTCAGGAATTAAAGGAACAAAAATAATATTTATTAAACATCAATGATATACTATTAACACAATAGTAGCAACAAGTAAACAAACAGGTGGATTATGACAGATGAACAAAATGGTGCAAACCAATGTGAAAAAGAAAGAAATAAGAACAGAGGAAAGACAATTCATAGATGAGGCATCATGACCACTAAGATAAAAGATTTAGCAAAAAAGTATTAAAAATTCCAACATAATTGAGAAATGGTGCAGGGTCTAATATGGGAGAAGGAAAGTTTTCTGTGGGAACAACTGACTATCAAGAAGCTTGAATTTTATACTTTTCTTTTCTCTGCTTTTCATTTCTGATGAACATAAAACTGCAATTTCATCTTGAAGACTATTACAGTCAACAAGATAAAAACATTTCCCCAATCTTCAAACCTAAAGTAAACAAGTAAATAAAAAGAAAAGAAAAAAAAAAGAAATGAAGATTAGTTTACAATCTTACAACTACTTACTCTTTGGTGGACGAACAACTTTAGCAGGAACAGAAGGCAGTTCAACAGCCATAGATAAATCTGACTGACTGAAACAAGAAGGCCAACTCTTCAACAATTTGGGTCCCCATGTCTCCCCCAATGCCATCAGCTGAACAAAACAAGTCCATAGCAAGACTATAGTGATAGCCCTAATCATGAATAACCTCATTCTTGATTTCGAAACCATTGAACTCTTGAGCTTTTCAACTTTACCATCTTCCAGAAATCTTATCCTCATTTCCAACTCTTCACTATACTTACAATCCTTACTGTGCCTATTTACTTTAGCCATTGTAACACCATTTCTCAAATTGAATCAATTCAAGTATATTGGCAAGCTTCAGCTCTAGAAAAGCCCTCAACCGCTTTAAACCCACTGTGTTGAAGCCTCTTCAAAGCCAGATTGCAGCAGCAACACAAAATCTTAAATGATCTTTTAAGCAAAACTTAATTTCCCCAAGATCAATATAATGCAAAACTCTGAACAAAATGGGTATTGCAAGCTAAAAAATGTTATCTTCACATACACAGACAAGCTGCTGTTCCAAAAACTAAATTAACAAAACAAAATGCCTCGAAATACCAAACCTTCCTCGATTTTAACAAAACTCTGCAATAAAATAACCAAACCCAGCTCTCATAGGCTCACAGCACAATCACACCACCACAAGCAATTAGCATTGTCATCTAGTAGAGCTCCACCAAGCAGATTGCTGCAATATCTGAAGAATAAAACAAAATAACAAATCACCAATTAAGCAAAATTAAGCTAAACCTTAATCCGCCTATTTAAGGAAAAAAAAAACCCAGATACTAAACAAGATCAAAACTTTTTACTTACCCATTCACCAATTATTCGTACATTACCAATCCATACAAAACCCAGAAAAGATACAGCCAAATTTCAACAACTTCACCCAACAACCGACACCTTTTTGGCTCAATCCTGAGAGCAACTCCACAATGGCGTTTCAGCAAAATGGAAACTGCGAAGAGGGTAGATTCTCTCGGTTAACCGGAAGATTTTCCGAGCAGATCCCGGCGAGGAGGCCGCCGGAGAGTGTGTGTGAAAAATAGAGACAGAGAATGAGAAGTGGTTTCTACGTTTTAACGGCAAAAGGGAAAAGAAAGAGAAAAATGAAGAAGCCAGAAATTGAGGCGCAACAAGTGTGGCATTTTACAGTCTGTGAGAGACGTCAAAATAGTAACTGTGCTGTGTGAGTATATTTGTTATTGCCTCCACCCAATTCCACAATTTGGAATTCAATTCTTGTCCACTTATAGTGTTTTTATTTATTTTTGTGTCAATATTTGATTTCAATACAGTTTTGATTTGATCTTGTTTTGACCCATTTTTGTTTTTTCAACCCTGGAAATTTGGTTTTTAATTGAAAATTTGTTTGGGATAAATTCTCTTTTTTGACTTTTTATTATCTAGGATTCAAAACGGATGGAAAAAGAAACAAATTACATTAACTAGTGCTGGCACAACAACAAAAATCTCACATGAGATAAGGACAATTAGTTTATGCCAAACTTTTAAAATTAGTTAACTAGTAACTTAATTATCCTATTGTGTTTTCCGTGACATGAATATTTTTTTTCTTGTAACGTTTATATAAAATAAGATCGTTTATGTGACACTAGTTTATTAACTTTTGAGGTGTGCTTTTTTTGCTAATTTTAAACAACTCTTCGTCATGTCACTCACATTATATGTACTTCGTTCTCCTGCGAAAAGATGTTGAGTTCACTTATTATGTGTTTTTTTTATGCTCATTTGTTATCGATTGTGAGATTTCGAATGCGACGACATGTTCGTAAAAGGAACATAAGTCACTCAATAACATGTAAGTTTCGCACCAAATGTGCTAATAATTGTTGGAGGCGGCAATTTCGGTCACCCTTCATAGCTAGTTGTTGCTTCAAAGCTATAGTGTGGAAATACTCAACGATAATTTAGATGCTCTCTCGAAAATTAAAAGCTTGATGGAAGTGAAAAGAATATATTCTATAATTATTTTTTTTCGAGAATGTTTTTCTAGCCCCTTATTATTGGATGGTAGAAAGATGTAATGATGGAATCATAATTGAAATGAAAGATGCATAACTTTGACAAGTACATCAAAACTATATTAGAGTTTGTCATAATTAATTCAAAATTTAAATAACAAAATGATATTAGAGTGTGGCTATAAATTTTTATGTTATAAGAATAGCAATTGCATTTCAAAATTTAAAATCACAAATCATTGGATCATCCTATTTCAAAAATGCCAAAATTTTAGGCAATTCAATAAACCACCGTCTAGTTATCCAAATTGATTGAAGCTTCAAGTTGAATTATTTAGATCACTCTAATGACCAAAATAATATCAACTCAAAATTTCATCTCTAATATACACGCATAATCATCATCTCATTGGCCAAGTGGTTTAAGGCTTGGGTTCCGTATGTGAGGTCTCGTGTTCGAGTCACCTTAAGAGCGTATGATATATATTTGTAGTGTGCGTGAGTTACTTAATAAAAACTTTAAAAAAAAAATACATATACACGCATAGAAACTAATAATAGCACATTAATTTGTAAATAATAGCACATTAAGATGAATATGTGCTGTATTTACAAAAGTGTGTAGAATATAATTTTTTAAAAGGAAATATCAATATTATTAATTCATAATCAAAATGCAAGTTACAATCAGATATTCTAGAGCAACTCACTTGAAACCAGACATAAAGATAGAAATCTGTACTAACCTACAAGCTACTACTCGTTGATCTCAAATCATGGAGAATCATAAGTTCTCGACAAAAGCCCATACCAAATGAACATGAGCCAACAAACTCCCTAGCTAGCAGCATATTTGTAAAGTAGTGATTCGTGTTCCGTTTTCGTATAATGTAAGTTTATCTATTTGTTTAAACACCAAAGGTTGGTGTTTTTTGGATTTTACAGCTGTCACCAAACTCCCATGATTCTTCCTAATCAATTAATCAGCTTATCAATCTATGCAGCTCATACATGGAAAATTCTGGGGAAAAGTTAATTTGTGGGTCATGCTCATCTTCTGGAAATGTTTTTATTTTTATAAAAATTATTTTATCTCCTGTTTTTTAATAAAGACACTGTTTACTGCAGATGGCGAGAGAGAATGGATCGTTTTGTCTCAATTTTCCAGTCATCTGTTCCCCGTTTAAGTGGGTATTTGCGGGTTGCTGATTTTTCTCGCATCATGACCATCTCTAAGCTTGGTTATTTCATAAGACATGTCAATTTGATTGTAATTTAATAGGTGAGAATTGCAGGTGAGTTGCAAGTTTGGAAAGTACCTACTTGTTAATATGTAAGTGATCAAACTTAAATGAGTGGTGAATTTAAAGAGAAAGAAGGTTAGGAATATGTTACCAATAATTTTAACCAAAAGTCATCATAAATTTGAAGAAAAGGACTATTAACTTTTATCATTGTCCCATTACAATACATTACCTTTATTTTTCTATCAACCATCCAGAAATCACTTCTTTTATTTAACTACTACTTTACTTATTTTCTCTGAGTAAATCATATTGCTAGGTGGACCCTGTGATCTTTTTTTAAAATTTATTTTCTGCCCGGCCCAACAATAATAAAGCACGTGATATATTTGTGGTGAAGTGTAAATTGAAGAAGAGGTTGGAAGATTTGGGAAGGGATGGTAGAGAGAAGTAATAAATGAAATTTGTACAGAATTCACATGGTGGGTTCTTTAGATAATTTACGGCTACTGTCAGGTTGTGTTGATAACCTTCACTTTACTTCAGAGACTCCAATATTCGTATAGCTGTCATCTTTAATGTCGTAGGCTCATTTATGCTAGGGATGGTCATGACCTGGAGAAAGTCCGCAACTCGCGGATACCCATTTCGTGTGGGGCGGAGAATCTCCGCTTGAGCGGAACAAAAAGGTAAACAGGTTTAATACAGTCTCCAATTGAGGAACGGAGATGAGGACATTGGCTGCATTCCCTGCCCCATACCCGTCATGCAACGATTCCTGATTGACACTCACACCATAACCATTCACCAACCAAATATACTAAATAACTAGATTTCAATACTAGAGGGAAATAGACAGAATATGGAGCAAATGAGACTATTATATGGGAAAAGCCATATTTCATTGCCAAAAGAGCCATGTGCTGAGTGGACAGACTCAACTGGAAACTACCATCCACAGTTCCTTCAATCAGATCCTTTCCTGGGGTATGAAACTAATGTCATGCAGTAAAATGACAACAAGTGCATGAGAACCTCACCACCTAAAAATATATATACCATACAATACAATACAACACAACACATTATGCTCCTAATTCAGTCTTGATCCTCAGCTTTTCCCGGCATTAATTGCTGCCCGCACGAATTCCTCACAATGGGTGAATCCACCAGACAACACATCACCCAGAACGCCGATAATGTCAAACGCCTCCTGCAAATCACAGGCGGAGTTCATCTCGTCGAGCCAGGACAGCAGTTCCTTGGAGAATCCAACCATCTCCTTTACATTCACTAATCTCTCTTTCATCACCACCTCCCACCCTTCCAAGCTTCCACTGTCGTCTTCACCTGCTTCTACCTGTGTAGTGGAACTTCCTTCTGCTCTGCCCGGTGCTGCTGTATTTGCACCTTTCTTCACCACTTTGAAGAAGTGCTGCAGCTGCTCGATCAAGCCAGTATACACCAGCATTGGTCTCACTATAGGCAATAGCTCGTCTGCACCCCCACCATCAGAGGAAGAGCTTCTGTTTGTATTTCCCGCTTCCAATCTCACTACAGTTGATGGGTTGGATGATGCACGACTAGTTGGCCGCCCATGAGTGTGCTGCATGTACGCATGGTATATACCACGCTGCAAAAAGGCACGGCGATGTTGCAACCAAGATTCATAAGACTCAGAAAGAAGTGAGTTGACCATCATAAATTGGACAGTCTCTTCATTTCCAGCAGAAGGTGATGTTCCAGGTGTGGCCGGTCTAGAATCTGATGCAGAAGAAGAAGCTAAATAAGTTGATACCGCCTTTGCAGTGGATCTACGCTGGGAGGGACTTCCCTGATCAAGAAGGTGATGGGCCATTTGGATCATGAAAGGCAGGAAGCGGGAGTTGCTTTCCCTGCCACCACCTCTGCAATCTGCACTGAACGATGCGCCTGTTGCGAATCGAGCCAGCATCTACATACCAAAGAGAAGCATGAACATCAGGCAAACAGATTAAGTTTGATCCACAAAACAGAGTTCAAAAATATTTATTGGATGATGAGACCAATGTAATGAAACATATGAAATTCTGTGAGTAGAGAGGATGTTGTTCACACCACATGCTAAATAAAGAAACGAGAAGTTTATATACCAAGACAATATCATAAGTCAACAGCCGAAGCCGACTCCCATCTGCGCGTCCAAGGGCGCTGAGATTCTCCCAGTATTGATCAGCATAACGACTATATTGCGCCAGTGGAACAGATGGTCCTCTTACAGGGAATAAAGAATTGCAAAGAGACTCGTTGTTTCTAAGTGTAGCCCCCTCCCACTCTTTCTTTGGATTTTTTAGAGCTGCGTCCGCTCTTTTGGCCTCCTGATGGCACTGGAAATGAATTATATTGAAAGAACTTACTGTAGTGTAAACACATTCCCCACGAGCACTCCCTGAAGGACCAACGCCTAAGTTTACTCGTTTGCTATAGGAGTAGACACCTAGCAAGTCAGTGGGCCTTAAACTGTATCCTTCTCGGCACACGACACATGCCAATCCGTCTTCTTCTTCTTCGACATCCTCCAAACCTTCAAGAATTGGCTGAGCAACCACAATTCGCTTGCCACCATCAGAAGCTAGTTCCTGCCACATTCCAAGTCCCTGCAAATAATACAAGTAGGAATTTCATCCTCAATCCCTCATACTATCTAGAGCCATGTGAATATGTTGAAATTCAATCAAAGGTTTCATCAAACAGCACCCACATACATCTACAAGATGACATGACTCTGCGCTGTAGACTTTGAAATGTACTTGTATAGCTCAGGGTAAAACGAGTTTAATTCTACAGAGCATTAAAACTATGTAGCTGCGAAAAGTAAGTCCTCAAAAGTATGATTCCAAAATTAGATAAAAACTGGAAGCTAGCACCTAGAGAAAGTCATGGTTTATCTCGTTCAAAATCTACTGAACTTCATGGTTCCAATAAGAGCTCATCTTTTTCTCTCTTTTTTATTTTACTTGAACAAATTAAATAAATAATATTGCATAGTAAGTAAAACAAATACAAGCACAGTACCATAGTAATATAAGAATAGTGATATGTTTGCAGCAAGAAAATCAGCATTGAAGTACCTGCAACAACTCTTGTCTCTTTCTTAAAGCTCGACGTCTCATTTCTTCCCTAGTGGCATGCCGCAAGGTACGAACTTTCTCCTCCAAGAATCCATCTCCTTGCCCTTCCTTATTAGATAAGGTGTCTAACAAATTTTCCGCCCTTGCCCCAATCTCATTTTCTCCAGAAACTCCTTCCAAGGCATGAAGCAGTGGTAAAATTCCACCTTCGTCAATACATCTTTGAGTCGCCATGTGCCCCATTGATAAACCCCTAAGCATTGACAATATAAGAGGAACAGATGGAAGTTTTAAACCCAATAGCCATTCTGGACTAGATCTATAGCCAGCCTGCCCGGAAACTGAAAAAATCCCCTTTAGATGTCTAACTGCAGCATCAGTAATACCCTTTTCTAAAATAATATCTTTCAATCGCTCCCCACATGAACTTGTCTTGAGTGATTCGGAAACTCTAACAAAATTTTCCAGCGTAAACCTCTGCTTGGCCGCTTGCTGAGCAATACTCTCATCTTTTGGATTATCTTGCTGTTGTTTCTGTAGCTGGTCAAACTCAGTCCAGTTTTGCAAGTAAGGATTAAAATGCTGGATAAGCGCCTCCATTGCTGCAGGTTCACCATATGTCAAGTAGGGCAAAATTCTTGCAACCATCTCTGTGTTCCTCTGCTGTTTGTTTGACTTCTTAAGCCCCAAAGGATGGCTCAATCTCTCCAAAAACATGAGAACTATTTTCTTGGCCTGTTCACCTGTACCAGTTTCTTCACTCGTGACAGTAAGAGCAGTTTGTGTAATACCAATATTGTCACTTTCATTTGCTTCGAGTGTCAGGCTCTCTACAATCAAAAGAATGCCTTCAGCTGGCTCCATAGCATCAACAGAGAAAGCACGCCTTGCAGTTTCAAGAAGTAAGCCTAAAGCTCCTAGCCGTAATAAAGCCTGTCTATTCTCCCTTATCTTACAGCAGTAATTAAGGAGATCGAGAACTGCAACCAATTGCTCTTGGTTGTACTTAAAATCATCGCGCAAACGCTGTGAACAGAAATCAGAATTCATTAATCTAATAGTTGACAGGAAACAGTTAAGAGAACAAAAAAAGATGAAAACTGGTAGCAACAAAACCTTTTGCTTCAATAACATACAATATTAAAGCAAAGTGCCTGACAATGATTCTATACTAAGACATAGAAAGATGTCAATCCATGTAAGGCATTACAATTGAAACAAAAAGAGAACAGAAGAATATCACAGAATGCTTTTTGAAATCACTCACTTCTTAATTCAGTTTATAATTTTACGTTCTTATTGAATTCATTCTTTGAGAACAATCATAAAACAATGTTTTGTTACCTATCTAATTTCAAAGATAATCAGTTCTCATTTCGTAAACAAATGAAAGTGATGGGATAAGGCCTAAGGGGAAGTAATATTAAGCCTTGAGAGCGAGAAAGTTCTATGAAATCCAGGACAGTCCAAAAGTAATAAAGAAACCAACAAACCTGGATCATGCCCAATATAATTTCCATCCCTTCATACTCACGAACGGCACCAGCTATGGCAAACTCAATTTCTGGATCTTGAGATTCTTCTCTATCTTCCTCCAATTCTTTAATCATAGGCTCAGTAGCTTCTCCGTCTAAGCCCTGGAAATTGTACCCAAAAAAATGTCAATGATGGGTATGAACCATTGTATATTTATACTAATTTCACATATAGACGCCAACATGAAAATATTAATGATGGCTATGCACAACCTAGGAGGGCAAAATTACATTGCTTTTATAAACTGGTAACAGAAAAAATGTCAAGTGAGCCATAAGTTATGAATTCAAACCTGAAGCCGGTAAGTCACCGTCATAGGTGAGCAGTCTCTTGTAGATCCAGCAGCACTAGAAGATAATAATGACGCATTAGCCATGGAATTTGAAGATTGATTACTTGACTTTTTCCAGACTTGCTCATAAACTTGAGCAATGCTGAGATCAAGAGAAATGATATTTCCTGCTACCAGCAACTCCATGCCATAATCATCTTCAAGAAGACCTAATAGATCCAGTTGATGGCAGATTTTATTTTTAACATCCCGCATGAGTGGACCAATCTCGGCACTGGAATACGGATTCTTGGTCATTGAACCCCTGATAAACTCTTCTTGGGTGTGCGCCTTGTTTAAAACCAACAGATATACAGACTCCGGTTTTGATGGACAGATCAAATTGCAGAGCTGCTCTAGGATAAACTATACATAGAATAAAATTTCAGTCAAAACAAGAGAACAAAATAATAGTAAGAACAACACACTTAAATAGGAAAGTGTAATTAAAGACGAAGAAAAACAAATACAGCCATATTATGCTTTCAGAAAATAAGCAAAGAAAGGTATTCCTCTACACATAATAGAATTCTAGCCAAGTAAACTAACTTTGACCTACTTGAATGAAGTCTAAGAAAATATAGTCATATTATGCATACAGATTCGCTAAAGATTATAATATCAGAAACAGTAGAATATGCAATATTTCAATTAAGTTCAACAGATTATCAAAGGAACGCGCAAAGAAACTGGTAAAAAGGATATTTTGAATTAAAATTTGGAAAATGATGAGACAACATAAAACAGTTCTATGAGTAAATTAACAAAATTGGATACTAAGTAGCACAATACCAAACAAGTTCGGCCTTTTTTCTCTTCTCCATGGGTTTGCAGACCGCATATACAGGCCCTGATGAACTGCCGTTTGTTTTCACTACTTTCAAGCAGAAGACTATCCAAAAGATCTTTCAGAAGCCGATTACAATCACTAATTAACTTCGTCTTTTACACTATCAAGCCACGAATAACAATAAGAGCCTCAAGGACTTCAGACAGTAAATTTTCACGCATAAACCTGACATTGAAAATCAGATTATGTGAAAAAGATGAACCAATAAATAGAACTCACAAAACAAGTTCAGCAAGAATTAATACCTGGACCTAATATTGGGCACCTCTAAGAATTTCCCAAGAAGTTCTATGAGCTTGTGAAGAATGAATCCCTGCGAGATATCAATATGCAGGCTCCTCTCTAAAGATTTAATATTACCAACTTCCTGAGTAACTAACTTACAAATTGTACTTAGACAACCCTGAACAGTGAGGAACAGCCGAGCATCCTCTGAATCTATCATCTTAAAGAGCAATTCAAAATATTCAGCTGCACTTTCACCAGCAGAAAGAGTTGCTGGTAGTAAACCCATTAGCAAATTCAATAGCCGGTATCGTCTTGATGAACTTTGAGCACATAGTAAACTAACTAACATGCACATCTCTGACCTTATAGACTGAGAACAAGCACTCAGAATCAGTTCTGTAACCCAAGATCCGAGCTCAAATGCTGATAAATCACTTTTAGCTCTCTTAAAAGCACGCCGTTTCCATCTGAGTGCATATTTAAGAGCCAGGTAGTCATTTCTCTGGGATCGTGACCTCTGGCCCGAACCTTTTACTGCTTGAGATACCTTGTACTGCCTTCTAACAAAATCAAGATATGATGCTCCCTTTTCCCACTCTGAATAGCTCAGTAACTGAATGTCCTGAGTCTTGTGAGAGGCATCCCAATTTTTTTCCAATGACTCGGACACAGACTTACTCCCACTGACATTGCCACTTAAAGAGCCAGAAGTGCTCAAGCTATTTTCATCCTTTGTCTGTGAACCAGAAGCAGATTTTCCCCCACCTTGCTCTTTGTCTGCAGTATCAGGTTTTGGAGGAGTACATGCCTGAGATACAATCCTCAGACAAGGAAGAATAACATGCTCAGATATAGCAGGATGTTTGGCACCCAAGTTAATGGAAGAGAATAACAACTGGAAAACAATTCGTAGTCTTGATTCCCAGAACTCATCTGCCAGAGAACAAACTTCTGAAAGCAACAATAATTCCTCACGAGTAGCCACGGCAATGTCCATGGAGCGGTGGTGCTCAAGGCAGTACATCACTTTTTTCTGAATTAAGCTGTTCAACTCAGTTACTGCATTCATATCACCTTCACAGAAAGCGCAGAGTACTGCTCTGGCTTGGATACGAGCTGCTTTTGGACCTTGATGAATATTATTTTCAAACAACTCAGATAAGATGCCAGAAGCAACAAGTTGCTTCTTCGAATTTGGATGCTTTGATAGTACTTCTAATATTTCAAGACACTGTGTGACGAATGTAGTTGCACAGCCATAGCAGTTGTTCGGAGACCTAGAAATTATGAATCTAGAAGAAGCCACTGCATTATCAGATTGTTTCTGGTGCAAGTAACTCATTAAAACCCGACGAAGCCCTTGTAGTGTCTGTACACTTTTGCTCACAGAATCAAAAGCTGCTTTGCACTTCTCACCATATAGCACACCAAGAAGAGCAATCTTACGGTTTATCTTACATGAAGGTCCAGGTAAAGAGACCATCATTTGCTGGACAGAGTCCTTCTGCTGGGAGTCCATTTCATTTTCACCTATGCTTGACACGATTTTAAGAAGAGGCTTCTTAAAACCTAAAAGTTGCTGATATCTTCGATGAGCATTTTCTGATTCAGACTCTATAGCTGCCAACCCCCTCTTCATATCCTCGTCATTCTCCATGTTATCAAAAGTAAAGCTTGGTTTGGCCATGAAGTTGAATTCAAAACGACCGTATTTGCTATACCCACACTCATTGCATAGAAAAGAATCCAAATTCTCATAATTGATGTTGCGACATTGCCTGCATTGATATGCATTCTCATGGCAGTTGCCACAAATCCCATGTCTATCGGTGACAGGTCGACTGCAACGTGGGCATTGCAATGGTTCGAGGGATAAAGCCTGAAGATTTTCATAAAAGGAATCCAGCTCAATCATAAAGTTACAAGCAGTGATTGGTATTGGGAACTCCACTTTTAGCTCAGTCTGATTAAAAGCAAGATGACAACTCTTAGCACGCTTCCATAAGGACCAATTATTCTTCAATTCTGACAAGTCAGCCACAGGCCGATTGTTGTAATAAAGGTTCAAGACTTTCACAGATTTGGACTTGCGAGCATCGTGCACATTCATGGTCACAGACTGGATGGTATAACTCCCAGTGCATTTTACAATGATTCGGTTGTCAGTGAACTTTGTTTCAGATTTCAAACTTTCCAGCTTCATTCTACTATAAGGGACCTCAGGAGAGCTGCAGGCAACACAAGGTTCGCTCTCAAGATAGTAGCCATCAAATTCCACAAGACCACTGAGAGTGTTGTATATGCGCGAATTGGGATGATTGGCTAAGAGCTCATTTTGCAAATGTAGTGTCTCAAATATGCATCTAATGACTTCAGGTGTCAAACATCGGCCTACAAGTTCGGTACTCTGTTGCTTTGAATTGATATCCGGGGCCTTCCCCAACAACCATGTGACAAGCTCGGTATACTCCACAATGTTTTGACCATACATAGGAAGGAATTTCACTTTCTGCAAGAGAGTCAGTAACATGGTCTCCTTGAATGATTGTTTTGCATGATGCCAGACACCATACAAAGTGTTCTTTGCCTCTGCACGCACAGAACTTGAATTCCATTCTAGTAAAAAGCAGTCAATAAACTGCCTCAAGACATCACCACTTTTATCAGTGAAGATATCTACAGCCGCTTCCATATCCAAATAGGACTTCTCTGAACCAGATTCAGTTCCATCTTCTCCTTTCTTCTTCTTTTTGGATTCCAGAGACTGTGAACCTGATTTGTTTGAACTTGTTCCGGTGTCCACGGCTTCAGCTTTTGGCAAAGATTGGTTCATATCCCTTCCTGAATAAAATGCTAAATTTAAGAGCTTTATGGTCTGAGTAACAGACTCTTCCCCAAAATAAAATACACCATTCATTAGGAAGGGCAAAATATCTCCATGCCTCAAGCAGTACTTTTGCCAATTACGGGGGCGTGCGGTGGCAACATCAGCCATGGTTGACAAGCACTTCACTATCTTCACACTTCTCTCGTATGATAAAGGATTCTTAAAACCACCAGATTTATTTACATGTTTGTGAAGTCTCTTCACTTCACTTGAAAACTGCCAAGAATCTCTAACACTGTAATAGTGAGTTTTGCTTCCACAGAGATGAAGAAAAAGCCTCCTTGCATACCTCCTAACAAATGTAGTATGAGGATTATTTATGTAGCTGCAGAGAACATCTTGATATCCTTCCAGCTTCAAATCCTTCCCCAAGGAAATTTTGTATACTTTCTCCTTTTCCCCAGTTTTGTCTTGCTTGTCAGGACGGACCAAGCTGTACACCAGTCGGAAAGCATTCTCTAACAATAGCCTGTGATAATCCATAAAAATATCTGTGCGGTGGGCTTTCACATATGAATCTGAAAAGAATGGAGAGAAATTACCAGCTGGTAAGTCTCTCCGTATTGTTAGTAGAGCACCACACCCAGAACCAGGATTTAAACCATGTGCAGTTTCAAAATTAATAGTAGGAGACTTGAAAACATTAACCAACTGCTGCAGAATATCCATTAGATAGCTAACAAAAGCCTGCTGTCGAAGTGAACTGCAAGCTCGAACCAACTGGGATGCAAAGTCATTTTTCTCCTGATCATCCAGGGATGACTGGCCAACAACAGAAGTTGATGAAATCTGGATTACACTTTTATTGTGGGTGTCTGAAACCCCATTTGATTTTGATGCAGAACCATCACTCCCTGGTTGATGCCAGTTGCGGAGCATCAAAGTGAAGAACATGAAGACAAGGATTGCAACCTCCCCAAATGAAGAACGCGTTCTAGCTATTAAGGGTTTGTTGAGATTTATCTCATTCAGGAACCATTTAATTAATTTCTCCAAATCTAGGCTTTCAGGCTTTGAGCTATCAATGAAGGGTCCGCCAATAGCAGATGATAATCGGTAGAAGAGCTGCATTATAGGAACAGCCCGAACCCCAGAAGTCGATTCCATCCAACCTTTCAACTGTTCAAGAAGTTCAGAAAGCAGCAAGGAATTCACAGCTCGTTTTGAAGCAGAAATTGAAACAGGGTCAGTCACTGAAGCAGAGAACTGCCCAGATTCATTTGGTTCCAAGACATGGATTGATGGAGCAGAACTATGCATGCTCACATGTGGTGCCAGAGGCAACAAACTTGAATCACTAGCGTCATCAGTAGAGAAGTGCATCTCATTGCCATCTCCTCCTATAGATTCCACTTCTATTGGGATTGCAGTCATAAGATGATCCCTAGAATGGGGCGGAGGAAGACGGTCTGAATCTAGTACTTCATAGCATGCCTCACATAAATCAAAATCAGGACAAACAGTACAATGCCATCTCCGCCTTAATATAGGAACTGTGGAGCAACCGTCACAACAGTATTGAACTGATGAAGTTATCGTATCCTCATCAATCACAACTTGCGCATTTCCTCCTGATGATTCAGGAGGCACAGAAGTAGATACTGCATTCTCCACAGCATCATCTGTAGCCAACATAGTTTGCTTTGGGAATGGGACCTGAAGCAGTCTTGAAGATATAGCCAAACTGAAAAACAAGACCGAAATAAAATGAGCACACGAAGATCACAATTTAGAGCAACTGTAGCACAACAGGAAAATAAGTACCTGCTGGAAGCCTGAACAGCTTCATTGGAGGAACATAAAAGCTTCTTGAATAAAACAACAGCAGGAGCAACAGACCGGCCACCTGTATCCTTTCCATGTAAAGCCAGACATTCAGCATAACAATAAATCAGATCTACAGAGGATATGACAATGTTATTCATCGTCTGCGTGTCTGGCTGCTCCAGATCAAAAATTCCCCATAGAACTTGCATAAGCCCATCAACAACTTCAGAACCTACGTCATGAGAGGAATAAAACAGCAGTATTTGTCAAGTTGAAGGAAAACAAAGACATATTTATCCAATCAAAATTTAAAACAATTATGTTATTCATTCTAGCGAAATACAGCCAAATATTTAATATTCTTCTGTTCCATAATAACTCAATACCATCCACTTCACTATTGAAATGGATGTTCCACAATAACTGTCTAATTTCCTCATGTGATAATTAGTTATAGTTAGTTTTCCAATAATATCCTCAAACTGGTTAGTTACAAAACATTAGAGTTGGTTACACCGGAAGCACAACTGAAAGCCAGTCAAAATAGTTCTTTAGATTTTTTAGTCATACAAGAGTGTTATTGTGTAATAGAGGAAGTAATCACCATTGCAGTTATATAGAATATGGATAGAGCATAGATGCACAAATTAATATCAGCTTAAAAGACAGAATATGGATAGAGTGTGTAGATGCACTTATATAACAAAGTACAGCATGAAAATTCTATCATGCTCCACAATATAGAAAAATGATAAACTTAAAATGGCTCATATCAATTCTTCTAGGCTACAAAACATCTGTGATCAGAACTGTTATTAGATATGGAAAAAACAAGGACAAAATATAGCCATCAATAACAAAATCAAAATGCAAGACAATATTTTTACGATGTATATTTGCAAATACGAAAAAAGGATGGAGCATAGTTGGTCCAGTCTTCTTGCACTGGTTCAATTGGTGAGTTTCTGTAGTTCACGTTACTCTTGCTTATTTCAAAGTACTCCAAGCAGCTATTTTTGTCATTTATTAGCAGTTCTAATAAACTCTCAGTGTCTCTTAATCATTAATCCAAAAATAAAACAAAATCCACCCTATTTTAACCCCCATGTTAAGTTTGAAAAAAAAATACCATTCCCATAATTAAAGGACAGCAACAATGCAAACTAGCTAGTGAACATGTATTAGAGAAGGCATGTTATCATTCAGTTAGATGTTATTGTGCATAAATAAATGTGAACATACCATTCATCTCCAGAAAAGTGGCTAAATTAGACCGGCGGTGCAATGCAATCTTAGAGACAGCACGCATCTGGGATGTAAACTCTTCAATGATCCATCCTCCAGTAGCACCACCAACTCCAAGCCTTGAAGATAGTGCAGAGGTAGATTTCACAACCCCAAGAAGGCGCATTGTGTCTTTAACCTAAGAAATAAATTCATAAATAGACATCAGAAGTTGCAGACATGTATGTGTCAGAGTGAACAATTACGCACTTTGACACAACAGTAAAATATTACCTAGAAATGACAAAGAAACATGGAATTAGATTATTACCTGGTAATATATCTCCCTCTTAGGAAACACAGCCTGAAGGACATGGCAAGCAGCGGCCTGTAACAAAGGTTCCCTGTCACTTTCAAATATTGTTTCAATTAACTGCTTGCACTTGAGTTTGGTCAACTCCAGTTTTCCTTCCTCAGCTTTCAAGCACCCTTGTGGCCTACACAATGAATAAAATCTAGATAGAAGCTTAAGTCCATCAGCTACAACTTGCTCCTGAACAGAAGCAGACTGTATGGACCGACACTTTTTGCCAGATGCTGCACGCAAAGAATTGCAACCAAGAGCACGAGCTTCCATGTCCAACACTTGATCCATTTTCTCCTTCCAACCAAACTCATCTTTAGCTCTACCATACACCTCAAGTGCATCTATTCGAGGTAATCCTGAGCCATTGAAGGTTGGACCAAGTGAAAGAGTAAATTCCTCATCAGCAAGGAGTGACTCGGCAATTGTGAAAGGTATGTCATACCAAGAACGCATTCCTTCATCTAATTTAATCACCCTCTGGAATATAGTAATATCAGATGGTATATGGTTTGCTGAAGTATTCCCAACGTGAACTCGAAAACCAACCATGACAATATCAGGATTTGAATTGGAGACAGTTATCTGAAGTGGAAAAAAAAATGTTGTTACTACAGAAGCGTAAAACAAAACATGAATAACAGGATTTGAATTGAGCTCTAGGGGAGAAGAAATATTATGACCAAGAAATGTTCAAATTATATTCTACGAAACACCGATCTTTTCAATACCAAATGACAGATGGGAGCTTGGAATAAAGCAGAAAGAATCAGAAATATGAGACACCTCTACGTGTGTGTGAAAAGAAAATGGAAGGTTTCAGAGTAGATGGCTAAATCAACCCTATCCCATCAGACAGAACCAAAACTGGTTTGTCTTTTTCAGAATAAGTCATCTTCACCTATTTGATAGAGGGGACAATTGTTTAGTCAGCTCACCAACTGTTCCAATCAAAACCTGACCAATGATGATCCCCAGAATTAGATATTGAATATTCACATTTAGAAATCCAACTTCCTCAAAGGTTCTAAAACATCACCTCTTAAGTTCTCTATTCAACTCTCCCCATATTGGTATCAAAATCACTTGCATAATTGAACTTGTAACATAATCAAAAGATGGTTTTACAACCGAATTGAATTATGATATTTACAATGTCATGTGCATGAAGTTAGATTGACTACTTATAACAGACACATTTCAAGACAACTCATCTGATAGGGATAATTGATATTAATTCTAGCAGGGCTACGTAAAATGTAATCAGAAAACAATGTGACTAGATAAAATATTAGCTAAACTCTGGAAAGAAACAAGCATGTTCAGTGTCATCAATTAAGGTCAAAGAATCAGCATTTCAATACTATTCATCAGATATATTATACCAGAATAACTGTAACTATACCTTAAATCCTGCAGGGCTAGGGCTTTCTAGAAATCCATCCTCAGACACTAGGCTCTGCTTCGCTCCTTCAGAATCACCATTTCTGATGGCATCACCACTCAGTTTCACATCTGCAGTAATGCAAACTGTCTTTTCAAAAAAATCAAGGGGGAATTCAGGGTTGGTTCCAGCATAAGCTTTGTTATTTAGTATTCCAGAACCCAACTTTTTAACTTTTTCCGATGCTGCACACGCATCAACTCCCACTGGAACATGAGAATATATCTGAAGACTTCCATCATCATGCAAAACAAGACAGTGGATTTTGTCTTTAGACAGAGGCTTGTAAGCAGTTATTCCAACTAATGGTGAGGTTGAACCCACTGCATGCCGCATGTTCTGTGCAATTAACTCATGATCCCCTGCAGACACAGCAAGTGCTGCATTTGATTTCAGACAAGAGAAACAAACAAATAACCCACTGCCAGCCTGCAACTCTTTCCAACGATGTAGCCCAGCTGGCCGTAACTTCCCCTCTTGTTCCTCGTACACGGAAGACATTTCAGTTAGAGATGTTGCATCAGAACTCAGCCGACCTATCAAAGTAGTGCCGTCTTGATAAGATATGAAAAGTAATTTATAAGTGGGTGAGAAGTACAAGGACGAGCCCTTTGTGTGAATCTCTCGATCTGGAATCGAAATCATTTCCTTCAATGGTGTGGCCCCAACATTAGTCTCTGTTGACAATTCTAACTTGAATAAGTTTCCACGTTCTGAAAAAACAATAAGGAACATCCTTCCATGGGCAACCACAGAGAGTGTAGCATCCACAATCATGTCATCTGGTAATGTGAAATAGTGCATGGGGCTGATATTATCCTGGGACAGATCATATATTTTGACAAACCTATTGGTAACCACCATCAGCTGAACCTGAGAACCTGGAACCCAGTCCACCCGTCTAATATAAGCACCTTGAAGAGCAAGTTCGATGGCAAGTCGGTCAGTCACCTCACCCCGAGGATTCAGAGTTAGAACTTGGCAATCTTCATAACCCGCTACAGCAAGATAGTTCTCTACCACAGAGTTGAAAGCAAGATGTACAATTTCAAAGCGAACAATATTTTTGGAGAGGGGCTTTACATTGGTTTTGTCTGCTGTCACAGGTGCAACTGTGGCTTGTCCAATCAACTGCCCAATATCAAAAATAGCTACTTTGTCACCTTCTCCAACAGCTAGTCGACCTCGAATACTGACACTGAGCAAAGATTTGACCAGAGAACCACTAGCTAAATGTGACTTAAGTTCCTTGGCATTAGAATAATCTGCCTTTATCTTTAAGTCGAGTGATCCACTTTTGTAAGCCTTCTTTAATTGGAAGAGATCAACGCCATAAGAAAGCACCTTATTCTCATCCAGTAAAATTTTCTTTTCTTTCGAAAGGTTAGAGTCTCTTTTGCTGGTTATAGAAGGCAACAATGAAGAGCAAAGTTCCAAAACATGATCCTCAACATCAAGTTCTTCGAGCAATAATGGCATCTTATCTTGAACCTCTTTTGGAAAGGATGACCTGAAAGAGTTATCAACATCTGCAGTCATATCATCATCCAGATCTGAGTCACTATCTGGCAGCTGATCTCCTTCCTCTGTGAAGGATAAAAAGGATTGAAAATTACCAGCAGGACGGACAGGAGCACTGTTAGTCCCACTGAATTTACGAGGTTTCAAGCACTGGCAATTGCTACCTCTGACACCACCAGCACCACAATCACAAAAGAACCGACTTGAGCGAGAGTAAACAACACGGTGACCCCGATGACAAACTTTAGCACATACAGAGCAACACCCTTTAGATACAGTAAGATCACAAGTATAACAAAAATACCAGTGTTGTTCCATGAAGTTACTGCCGCTGGAGGTAAATGTGCAAACTTGAGAAGCAAGTGCCCTGTCACTGTTACTATCCTCGTCCTCATCCTTGTCTATGCTAGCTGCCTCACCATCAGATGTCCCATCATCCTCATCCTCATCTACAGAAGTTGCATCACATTCAAGAGGCATGGACTCTCCTTCTTCATTAGCAGAAAGAACCAAAGTGTCAGAATTCTTCCTTGATCCAACTGGCTTTGATGCCACAGGACCCAGCCCAATAGAAATGCTAGACAGAGACTTCCCAGGTGACTTCTCTGGGGCATTTTTACCAGACCCACAATCACCCAACACAGTCCCGAGAAAGTCAAAGAGAAACTTCAACCCTGGAAGCAAGCTCTCATTACTGGACAACTTCTCCATAAGCATCACAATACTCTTGAAAAGCAATTTCATAGAAGTTTCACCTCTTGAAATTTGAACAACAAAATGGAAATAGGACTTGGCAACATGAATATCTGAATGCAAAAATGCAGTACTAAGTAATACAAGTGCAGCCTCAAATAAATGGCTATGCAGCTCGCAAGATTGCGATTCAGAAGGTGAAGATACAAGACACAAGATAAAATTCATGGTTGATTCTCTAAGAGAAGCAGAACTTCCTTTTGCACAACTGATTGCACCTGAAGTGTCCCTCACACAGCCTAACAACCGCTTCTCCAACCATTTGGACAGGTTAAGCATATCCATACTAAGGAATTTCTTTTGAACCTTTTGTTTGAAATCAGGGCAGTGCTCCCCCGATAAGAGATCAATGAAAAAGTTAAGAACCTTCACATTAACTGGTTCAGAATAACAACTATCCAGAGAATCAATTATAACCAACAAATCACCCCGTTGCAGTCCATAAATCTCCTTTACCTGTTCTGATCCATCTTCCACACCAATGTAAAATTTAAAAACATCAGACTTCAAAGCATCTCTCCTGAGGCAATCCATGGTATCAACAGCCTTGGTCATTATCCAATCATGAATGCAGTTGTCATTGAATTCACTGGCATTGATGTCTCTCAAATATCCTTCCATGCACTTCATCACAAATAGACTCGTGTAGTCTGAACCCTCCAAACCAGCACTCAAGCTCGCATATATAGCTTCACATTTTACATGAAGGCTTTCAAAGACCCTATCAAACTTGATAGTCATTACTGACTCCATAATTTGATGCAGTGTCTTAGTCTCCAGGCAAGTATCTCCTCCTCTTATATCCTTAACTCTGAGCAGCCCAGCTAAGGTAGAAAGGATCCCTCTTATACTAAGAATGCTAGAAAGAAGGATTCCACTAGGAAACTGGAGATGAGAAGGTGCACCATGCAACATACACTCCCAAGAAACCTTAGACAGAATTCCTGAAGCTCTTTTATCAACAATTGTATCTACCCTGGATAAAAGGTCAAGAACAGACTCTAACTGACAGGAACTGGTCCCACTCTTCTCAAGAAGCTCATCCTGCAGACATTTCTCAAATCCTGAATGTTTGAGAAGCAAAAGAGGTGAAAATCTATCAGCATTTGACTGATTATTATGAAGGACCGAAAGATAAGCTTTCTGATAATCCTGTAGAAATTTGTTCAATAATGAAGACAGCATCCTCAACAACACTGCAACTTGACCAGCATCAAGTATGCTGGAAATTAGGCCTTCGGCAACACTGACATACTCCTTATCTTTGGATGTACATTCCTTCCAAAAGAGATCCACTCCAGGGACTTTATGCTTCACACAAAATCCCCAGATGCCAGCATTAAGCAATGTGAGTACCAAAGACAGCCACATCCCATTTCTCAAGCAATCCCAATTTAACATCTTAATGTCAGTTTGAATGTGCACAGAATCCAAGTGCTGAAGCACACTAAGTACAACATCTACAAAGTTAGTGTCCTTGCCAATAGCATCACAGTGACCAAGAAGCGAATGGCTGAAGTGAAAAAAACATGCCATATTTGATAGATCCAAGGTCTGTGGGCTGCTCAACAGCTGAAGCAAATGGTTTTGTGCCAGGCCTAATGCGGGTATATCCCAACAGAGAACAAACAAGTACCTTTCAACAATAAGGTCTTCAGCCATTTCAGCTTTCTTCCCTTTCCAGAACTCCAGGATCCATGTGAAAGTTGCATATATGTCATTCCAACTCAAGTTTAAGCATTCAATGGCTAGACCATCTCTACAAAGTGATGCAGGAAGGACTGCAATGTCAATGAGCTGATTAACCAATCCACTCATAACAGGTTCTTCTTCAACCCATGAACCCATTACATTCTTCACTGCAATTGATGCCCAGGATGATAAATGGTCATTGAAATTATTAGGCAAATGTGATACAGTAAGTGGGCCTTCCCTCAACTTTGACCGCAAATCGAGAAGCAATGATGAAGGACAGGCCTGAGGGTAAAACAGCATATGACGAAGCACCAAAATCAACCTTGAAACTAGTAAAGCCCAGCATGACAACTGTGTACTGCTAAAATCAGCAGTTGGAGCACGAACTGCTTTTAGAGAAGAAAATATGAAGTTAGCCAATGTTGCCTTTTCCCCATCAGAAGACAAATGGAAAGCCATTAACAGAATCTCAATGTGAAACACAGAAGGAAGAGTCCCAAGAAGCTCCTTGAGACTAGGACATTTTGAACAAACAGCATTGACCTTGTCAACAATAAAACCCATAAATCCCCTGTATATCTTGTTTCTCAACTGGCTACCAGCAGAACCAACCTTACAAAAAAGCGTGTGAGCCAGCAAGGTCAGGGTTTGATCATTGTAAACAAAGTTACCATTCTCGACATTCAAAATTTGATCCACAAGGTATTCTTCCAGTGAACTAGAGAATGCATGGCAAGTGAGAAGATTGCGCAATAGTTCAAAAGATAGTTCATGGATATGACCAATCTTCTTTGGTTCATGTGGTGTTACACAGCTATCAGAAGTCCTATCAGAAGAACAGCAGCCTTGACAGTTAAGTAAGGAAAGCAAAATATCAATGTGATTTCCATTAAGCTTTTTGCAGCCATCCTCAAACAGAGAAGGATGCCATTGAGGAGAGAAGGCACATAAATTAAGAAAGCTCAATAGTTCTGTAGCAGCCTGAATTGGCATATTGAAGTGGCTGGAGCTAGAAGAGACAGCAATTGGTTGTTGTTCATCTACAGAACCCACTGAGCGACCTTCAGAGAAAAGGTCTCCAAAAAGTGCTTCATCTTCATGGCCAACTGTTTCCAGTTCAGAGTTGCAACTAGCTTTTGTACAGATAGAATATGAACGGTCCACTTTTGGCCGTAATTTTACTGCTTCAGAATGAAGGAAGTGGATAAGATGCATCAAATTGTCCACCCACTGATTTGATGAAGGAAATATCATGTTCAACAATTCCTCATTTGTGCATCTCTTGAGCAAAGGAACCCTTTCAAGATGAACATGGCATGAGGGCGAATTAATAGGTGAATCGACGTGAACGTCATTAAGTTCTCTGTCAAACTCCCTCCAGTTGATAGCCTGAGAAGTTTGCCTCTTGAGATCCTGAATTAGTTTCAATACAAAGATAACACACCGAGGGAAGTAAGCTAGTGGAGGCTTTATTGCAGTGGAACTTCTGTTGTATCTCCATATAGAAGAATCCAAATTGTCCAATATTGAGGCAATGATACAAACTTTAACGTTCTGAAAAATACTGCTGTTACAGAAGATAACTTGTACAAGGTGAAGAAATTCTTCCAATAGCAACAGTGCAAGGCTCTCATAGCTTCCCTCTGCTGCATTGCCATTCACAAATTCAACTCCAGGTCTGAACAATTTAGGCAATACATCAGCACATGAAGCAATTGCTTTTAACAATGAGGCATCATATTCAACATATGGGATGTCTTTTGTAAGCCTTCCAAGTAATTTCAAAATCCTCAAACTTAAGGACAGTCGCTTGCGAATATTTGTACCCATAATCTTCTCATCAAACATCTCTGGGAGTTTAACCAGTTCTTCACAGAGCACAAGCAGACGCCTAATGCATTCTACATGAACAACAGCCCAGTGCTGGGATAGAAACGCCAATTTGTTAAAATCCTGGCAGAATGAGGGTTCAATAAACCCTGAGCCTGAGGTGTTCCTATCAGGATGCATAAATTCAGACGCCAATGTCAATAGAACCTGATCCCCTGGCTTTTCTTCCCTTGAGCAGTTGACACCTTGTCAAAGAAAAAATGATAATCAAATATATATTAATATTTTGTGGGTGCATTCATCAAAATCATGAACAGGGGGAAAAGCTACTGAGCAGCAACAAAAGAGTTCGGTAAGTTTAAAATAGCACCCATACCTTGCAGATTGCATATGCGGTAATCCAACTCAATAATATCACAGCTATCAGCAACCACTGCAAACAAGTCAACAATGCTATTCGTAGAACAAGGTTGCAACGGGTCAAATACCCTATCTTGTCCATCGACCAATGCTATTTCCAAAAGTTGTAACAAATTATTCTGAAAATAAGCAAAAATCAATTCATATATAACAGCTGTCATCTCCATTGAAAATTCAAAGGAATATATACCAACACAAGATTTTGAACTACAAGAGTGGCAATATCATCCTGAGAGAGAAGGCAATATCATCCTGAGAGGGAAAGCAACATGACAACACTAACACAATCTAAAAGCAACGTCTTGTGGAGTGGAACTAGGCCATATACAACTTCAAAGAACCAAATGCATAGGATTCTTGATTACAGCAACTTATTCAATAGGAAAACAATGACTACTTAAACAAATGTAACTCTATATAAGCTGTTTCAGAACATATTCTAGACAGTAACTTTATATTCTCAAGTTATATGCATGTGTAGCATAAATGGCATTTACATTCAAGTATATGAATAACAGAGCTGATTGCAGCTAAATTTAGAAATAAATTTTAGGATAGAAACATGTACCTATACTTAAATAAGAAATCCATGTTCAGGACATGCAAAATACTAAAATTTAGATAAAGCCGCTTAAACAAATGTAACACCATACTAAAAGAATGACTTTCTATCCACCGGGTATGTACAACATTATTGTAATCATTTCTCAAATAATTCAAAGTCCTTATTAGCACCATGAAAGCAAACGTATACAAAAGAAATATGATTTATGCAACGGCACACCGTAATATACGATAAGGAGCAGAAAATAATTACACAGTTTCAACAGATCATACAACTCATGTGAAATCTAAAATACTTTAAGTCTAAGCAGAACATCAAAAGAAAGAGGGGAGAAACATGCGAGGGAATCTGCAAACCTGAATACTCAAATCATCTTTGATAAGCTCCAATTTCTCCAAATAACAAACAGCAAACTCTAGTGACTGTTGCACAACAGCTACAATGATCGGATCTGCTTGCTCCACTGTTCATGTAACAAAGACAGAAACCCAAATTTACTTCAAATCCCACATCATTCCTTTGAAAAATAACAACAAATACTTCTTTTGTTTTAAAGGGAAAAAGAAACTGCTCTGTATCCTCTCTTGAAATAAATAAGAGCAACTCCCATAGCCAACATGTCACATTGCCTTAGTAAGATCAAACTAAAGCAACGATGAAAACTGGAAATGACTCGGAGATCCTTTGAACAAACTTAAACTTAAGAAAATACTCCCTCAATCTCAGAATGAGTGTCCTCTTTCTCGAAAAATTACATCTTAAAATAAGTGTCTTCTTTCATTTTGGTGAGTTAGTAATTCATAATTTATCAATAAAAAATACCCTAAGGTAAGTTAGTTAGAAATACTAAAGTTTGTCACAAAAAAGTCATATAGGGGCACGTGAAGGAAAGTTAAGCACGAATCAAATCATCCTTAATTTTTGCAACAAAAATATAACTAGGACATTCATTTTGGATGGAGGGGGTAATAAAAAGAGGAACTTTTGTTTTATCTTTAAAGCAAAAATGGTAACAAGCAAATGAAAACAAAACAAATATATAAATTAAACCAATTCATGATAGAATTCAATTGCAACTGAATCAAGTTTTCCATATTTCAAGTTTATAAGTGCTAAATGAATTAAAATGTAGCAGATTAAGGAGTTCCAAAAATAAATCTAAAACGTCCTGTGGCAATATATAATTGAATTCCTTACTTTTCCAATATTCCAAACCGGGCCAAGTAAAGAACAAAACCTCAAGATTAAGTAGTTATGATTCAGCAATTCAGCTTAGCATAAAAAAAATTCCTTCAGATTACAACTTTGTTTTTTTTTTCTTTAGCATTACAATATACTCCAATTTCATAAAGTAATACAAGGAAAGTTCATCAAATCCATTTCTCCTCTTAGGAACACTAATTCTGCATTCTAAGCTTGGTATGATTATAATTTCAGAATACAGAAAATGTCATGCCTCTCTTCACTAGGTTACAGATTAACCTCATTTTCTGCACATCTTATATTCTGAGCTCACCTATCTTACCCAGATTGAAGCCAAAGGGACACTAATAAAAATAAAACTTTCAAACAAAACATTGTCGCTGCAGGAAGAAGAAACCCACTTCCGAACAAGCAAAGCACAAGAATTAACTACTGCTTCTATTCCCAATCCACTCAACACCAGCACATTAAAGAACGAAAGCAACAGTTCTCGTTACAACCAACCAAATAGATACAATTGCAAGACAAATACCTGATAGGGATCGAGATGCAGAAGCGACGGCGTGAGCGATCCAGATGACGGATTGAATCTGTGCGTCGGACCAGGATTGGAGCCCTAGCTGAGTGTTTCCATCTCCGATCACCGTAAGGCCGCGCTTGAGGATCAGATAGAAGGTTTGGAGAGATTGCTTGAGGGAGTCGTCGGAGCGGAGGGCGTGGACGAGGTCGTCACCGGAGGAGATGAGGTCGGCGAGCCTGGCGTAATGCTCCGCCATGAGAGGGCCGGAGGATCGAGCAGCGTATCTTGGGGACGATCAGTACATGAGATTTTGAAGAGAAGATGAAGAGGAAGAAGAAGAAGAGTGTGGAAGTTTTTAGAGAGAGAGAGAGAGAGAGAGAGGGTTTATGTAATGGGGGGGAGAGATATTGAGATGGGTGATGAGA